>VRLP01001877.1:67500-108358 GCA_009660295.1 Lophius piscatorius
AATCCGAAGCGTCCGCTACGGGCCGAACCAGAACCTAGATGAGACACCGACTCACTGAGTAAGTCCCTCACATCTGCTCCACAGGTGATGCCATCGTCGAGCAGGTAGTTCACCCTTGGTCACCCCCTCTCTCTCCCTCTCTCTCTCCCTCTCTCTCTCCCTCTCACCCTCTCTCTACCTCGTTCCCTCTGACTCTCTCTCTCACCCTCTCTCTCCCCCCTCTTTCTCTCTCACCCTTTCTCACCCGCTCCCTGTCTCTCTCTCTCTCGCTCTATTTCTCTCAACCTCTCTCGCTTTCATCATCTCTGGCTTTCTCTCTCTCTCTTACTCTCACCCTCTTTCTCTCCCTCCCCCTAACCTCTCTCTGTCTCTCCCACCCTCTTTCTCCTTCTCTCTCTATCACCATCTCTCTCTTGCCTCTCGCTCTCTCCCCTTTCTCACCCTCTCTCTCTCTCTCTATCTCACCCTGTCTTTCTCATTGTCTCTCTCCCTCTCTCTCCCTCCCTCTTTCTCTTTCTACCTCCCTCTCTCTCCCTTCCCTTCTCTGTCTCCCTCTCACCCTCTCTCACACTCTCTCTCTCTGTCTTTCTCTCTCACACCCTCTTTCTCAAAACCTCTATCTCTCTCATCCTCTCTAGCTTTCTCTCTCTCTCAACCTCTCTCTCTCTCTCTCCCTCTCTCTCTTACTCTCCCTCTCTCTCTTACTCTCTCCCCCTCTCCCTCTCTCTCTCTCTCTCCCTCTCTCTCTCCCTGAGGTTCTTCTTGTCTGTAACACACATTCTTATCTCTGCAGGACTCACAGTCAGTCGGGCCGCACAGACACGGGTCGTTCGGATCAATCTCATCCACACATCTGAGTGAATTATTCAAATTTCCACGACAACCTTTCCCTTCGACGCCAGCAGAATGGTTGATCAGTCGGCGAGCGCCGCAGATCAGGGAGTCATTTAGATTGAACAGAAAATGTCATTTGTTCTTACGTCTGATTTGATGGTAATTGCCGTGACAGGGACTCGGTACTGACCCGGCGGCCAACTTCCACAAATGTCTAGCGTAGGCCGCTTAAATCACGATGAGTAGCGGATCACGCGGTTGATCCGGTTTATCCCCCTTCTTGTCATCAAGTGCCGGTCGGCGTGGAGGCGTTGGACACGCGGCGGCAGAAAAAGACGGTGCAATAATTATGCTTTCTAGAAAAACACAAACATCAGAGCTGAAGGGAACGGCGTGGAAATCAATTACATGCTTGAGTCACCTAATTGATATCCGCCTCAACATCCGCCCCTCTCTTCCCCCCCCAAGCCCCCCAATCTCCCCTTCAATCTCCAACGGAGGGAGTCCGTCGGTACCTTCCAGATTCATCTAAGCATATCAACCAGAAAATGCACCGGTGTCGTCTTTCATGTTCTGATTTTTCTAGAATCTTCACATTCTCTTGTTGCCATGGAAACGTGATTTTTACGGTAACTCTGTAGGTTTTTTCTCCGTAGCGCGTACCCAAAACAGTCATCACCAATCCAAGGTCGGTGGATTTCATCCATTTTCTGTGACTATTATCACTCCTTTATCCTGTGCAGGGTCATGGAGACGAGGGGGCGGAGCCTATCACAGTTAATCCTTTGATCTCCTGCTCAAATGTTTTGTTGAGCTCAGTTTGAGTCTGTATTTCTTATAGAAGAAAAGTGACTGAACCTTTTTATAATACAACCCAAAGGCAGCATGAATATGCTAAACAGCAAGGGGCCGAGGACAGAGCCCTGGGGGATGTTACTGGTCAAAACAGGCTATTTTTGGGGGGGGATTTCAAAGCATGTGAGGACTCACTCAACAGAATTATGAAACCTGATACGACCACAAAAAAAATGCTTTAGCAAAACAGTTAAGAGATTTGACTTTTTTTATGAAGGTGGTAATGAGGAATTTAAATGGGCTATTTTCCATTAAAGTCAGATTGTTTTCTGTTTAAAACATACTTTACCACACAATGTGATTTTATGATTAACATTTGGTGTTAAAGGTATTAGATTGTTAATGGAATAAAATATACGATTTTTTTCAGTAGTTTTTTTTTTTTTCCTTGGCGACAGGCAATTTTCCGGTTCATTGAGGAAATATTACTCTTTAATCTTATTTAGGAGTCGTAATTGTGGTAAATCTAAACCAGGGTCGCGACTCAATAGGTAGAAACTTTTTATAAATGTCCTAGGGAGAAATTTATGAGTTGGTTAAGCAGAGAGGATTAAAAAACAAACAAACAAAAAAAGTAAAAACCTGAAAAAATCAACATATTTTACAATAAAAACAAAACAAAGAAAAGTTACCAGCTTATTTTAAGATGTCCTTTATCTGAATCTCAGGTCTCATTTTAGGAAGAATTTGGATATTTTTTTTTTTTTTTGGCGGATTTGTCGGCAGGATCGTCTGCAGGTTTTTGTGTTTTTAAGCGGAAAACCTAGTTTTCACAGGAAAAAATATTTTACAAACAAGAATATTGTACTATGTACTATGTAATATTGTACTAAGCTATGCCAACTTAAGCTAGCTGACTGCTATCTATAGCTGCATACTTAGCAGACAATTGTCCTTAAAAAAAAAAAGTGTTTATTTCCTACTTTCTTTGCTAAAACTCAGTGTCTTAAACTATTATTCAAATTTAAAACATGATGAAACTGTTGAGTCATGGTGGATTTATCCTGTTTTATAGGATGCCCATACAAAAACAAGACAATTCTGAGACTGGTTGAATAATCGGAGATTTGGTATTCGGTATGTTGTGAAAAATGGTGTAGTTTGAAACTACCTATAAATACGCCAAGAAGAAACGTTACAAAAAAAAACAACCTTAATCAAACACCTAGTTGATGAAACTTCATTTTCTAATATTTACCTCGTTATAAATGAGAACTTCCATATGTGGCAGGTATTTATTTAATTAATATTCATCATCAAGCACCCGATTCTTGCGATAACGGGATGAATAACACATTAACGAGAGATTACAAGCCGCTACACTGCCGTTGCCGTGGCGACACCTGAAGCAGGACGGCACAATCTGGAGGTTAAGCTAAACGCCAGAAATATGAGCGAAACAGTGGATGAAAAACAACAAAATGAACCTTGTGGTGACATTAGCATACACAGTACCCGACGCTACAGCGATTAAGTCGTCTTATACTTGCCTAAGAAAGCGCTTTATTTGTAAAGCGTTTTTTTAGACAAATAAGATGAAACATAATCAAAAAATCGATTATTAATTAACTAACTAACTATTAGCTTAAATAAAGATGGCCAATGAAGCCCATAAAGCTCCCCCTAGTGTCAGAAGTATACCACCGACCTTTCCCAAAATCAATCCAGTTCTTCCTCACACTAAGGTCTATGACAGTATATATTTTCTAAATGATCCATGAAATAGTTTTTGAGTTATCGCGTTAAGACAAAGGACTTTACGGGGCTATAATGCTAATCAGGCTAGTAGTAGTAAAACCCAACTAAAGAATTCTGAATTAAATCGTCAATAAATGAATATATAAACAGGAAGAGTTCCACTAAAAGCCTGACTGAAGAGATCTGGAGTTTCCCTCTTCCTCATAACGTCACTCCTCCTCCTCCTTACTCCAGAACCGACTCCATTACCGTTCCTCCTTCTTCGGTAAATGGACCGTACTTATGTGGCACCTTTCAGGTCCGACTGACCGCTGACACTCGTACAGAAGCGGCGGGGGCCACCGGCCCATCAGATAAGAATCCACACATCCCTCTCAAACCGACCGACCCGGTGGAATAAGACCACTGGGAGCAAAATTGACTCTTTGTCGTCTGAACGGAAGAAGCCGGGGATAAAATCTCCAGCCTCTCCTTCCTCTGACTCCGCTCTCCCTCGTCACTGAGACTCGGCCGGTTTGATCACCGCTGCTTTTGTTCGCTGTTTTTTTTTCTTTGAGCTTTTATGTTTCAGTTCCTTTTTTTAAAGGTGATGCCATGCAGATACTTTTAAAACTAGACGGAGGCGGTTGTCCCCGACAGCAAGGGTATATGTCCCCAATCCCCTGCGTTGTACAGGCAATCAACCCCCATTGAAAATTAAATGGGAAGTTATGTCAGCAGTATTTTCTGTATATATATTTTTTCTTTTTTTCTTTTCAAAATACCACAAAGAGAGTAAAATAAGAACTATAAAATATGATTCACACATTCTAGATCTCCTCCATTCGTTTCATTTAAACCAAATTTTGGACTAAATTGGATCATGGTCGAGAAATTATGGGCAGAAAACTGTTGGAGATAAAGCTCCCCCTGGTGTCAGAAATATAAAACCCACCTTTCCCCAAAATCAATCCAGTTCTTCCTCGCACTAAGGTCTATGGGGGTATGAAATTTGAAAATGATTAATGATAAAGTTTACGCGTTGTGTCTGGAAAACCTGTATGCAACAAATAGCATATCATATATTTTACATCTTTGTTTAAATTCACATCTAACAAATTCTAAATTCACCATAAATTAATAATAAAAATCCTTTCTTCAATCATTTTCTTAAACTGTAAAATCTAAAATCGTTTGATTTACATATTGATTTTCATGGAAATAGTCACTTTTAATTAAATTAGCCAAACATATAGTTTAACATAATCCTACGTAATAAATAGGAATTTCTCAATAGCCACGATCAATGCCTCCTCCTGGGTGGCCCCTTTGACCTGTGGTCCCCCCCAGGGCTCTACACTTGGCCCCTTACTCTTTATCACATAAAAACTGCCACTGGGGTTTTTACATTTTAAAAAATAGTGACTCAACGAAGCAGTTTGAGCAGGACATTAGTTCTGGTTGGATTAAGTCGCTTAAATGTCCTAAATTTCAGATTACCTCATCAGTTGGGTACCTCAGGATCAACGGGTGTTTCGGGCCATTTACAAGAAGACGACCTCCCAGGAGGCGGACCTCCAGGGAGACCAGGTCCTGGAGTGTAACCCCTAGCCAACTGGGTTTATTTTGCAAAAAATCGAGGCAGCTGTGAAATATTTATAACCTATGGCGATGATTGTCAACTGGCAGCCCACGGGTCACAGCTGAGCCTGGAAGCTTCCCCGTTCGGCCCGCAGAATATGAATAAATGAAAAGAAAACAGACACATCTCCGTTCTCTCGCCGGCGGGAGACGACCGGTTCATCCTGAGAGCGACTGTTCGTTAGCTTCTCAACCCCTGGCAACGAGTCACGCCGTCTGAGACTCAGAGCGCTTCCACTTTTCCAAATTAACTTGTTATTCAACGTCATCCTCTAAACTCCGTGGACCCGACGTCAAACTGTCCGACTCCGCGGTCCAACCCTGGATACGAGGAGTTGACTCGGGCGCCGGACGACATCGAGTCAACGCCGGTGTCCCTCAGAGAGTCACAGCGAGTCTTCAGTTTGACCAACTGTTGAGTCTCAAACGAGTCCTGAGATGATAAGTCCTTCATTGGTTGAGTCACCTTTTTTTTTTGTTTCTTACAAAACTGTTAGAGCGATAAGAAATAACGTTACATTTGTAAAGAATTAAAGGTGGACATACGTCCCCGAAAAGCCTCCCTTAGATTCTTCACGTTAGCGCGATAACTTGAAAATCTATTTAAGTATAATTTTTTTTAAACATTAAAGCCGCATATATCTTAGTGCGAGGAAGAACTGGAGTGATTTTAGGAAAGATCGGTTCTAAATTTCTGTCACTAGGGGGAGCTTTATCTCCTTAAGCCTATGAATGAATTAAAGTACATTTATCATGTATATATCATATTTTACTTATTTTTTCTTTATAATTGTTAACGCAAAACCCATTTTTTTGGTATTTTTGGGGGTTTGTGCGTTTATATACAGTATATATATATTTATCTGGGTTTGCCTTGAATTTTCCTCTACATTGCAAAGGTGATGTTTTTGGAAACGATTTCATGTCCAGTATTGTTGTGGCCATTGAAACAAATCTATGGAGCAGACCGGGGAGTTTATCGGTCGCCTGAAGCTCACCCCAGCTCGCCGTTTCTCACAACAGCTATTCCTTCTGAGACAGGATATGGATTATTCTTCAAGCAATACTGGGCGCCACTGAGTTCCATCACTGATTTTCCATTTTAGGGTCAATAATGACATGGTGTGCATCCCTGCTTGATGTCGGGCCACCGAAAAACATTCTTCCTCACGATCGGCGTTAATGCGAAGAGGGCGTTCACCGTATCGATGGATGTTGAAGGTTCCACTGAGGACCAGTGAACTGGAGCTGATGTCAATATTACTTTATTATATCAACATCAGAATCCAAGGAAAGATCTTTGCAGGTGAGTAAAATATGAGATATACGAGATAAATCTACTTCAATTTATTCATATGCACGAAATTTGGACTAAACCGGACCGACAAGAAATGATGGCCTGAAAAACTTTCGGAGATAAAGCTCCCCCTAGTGTCAGAAATACACAACCAACCTTTCCCAAATTCAATCACGTTTTTCCTCGACCTAAAGTCTATATTGGTACAAAATCTGAAAATGATCCATGAAATAGTTTTCCAGTTACCGTCAAAACAACGATGATCTGGGTAGTAACTCCGGTCCGTAGTAACTCCCGACTTTTCGGGGGTTATAACAATCCAGTCAGTAAGGAGTAAGTCACGTCATCTTCAGCACGTAAGTATCTCTAGAGCACCGCTAGGAGTTTTTAAAGCCATCAAAAACGTTGAGGCATCCAAAATTGAAATATAATACAAGACATGAGAGAATTGCTGCGGGCTTGATGAGAGCTCATTTGCATAAAAGTGAGGCGGGCAACAAAGTTCGCATCACATCAACTAATCAAACGCACTCATCCAACAAAATCCAGCAGCTTCTTCTCCAGCCCAGTTCAGCTCTGAAGTGTGGATTTGAATCATTGACAGAGACCAGAAGCGAGGTCCAGATGCAGGAGGCGGGCCCTGGAGGAAAAGGTTCTGCTCCCCGCCAGTTTCCCCTCTGTTGTAAAGATTTCCTCGCAGTCCTGCAACCCGAGAGTGAAGCCGGGCGAGTCGATAAGGAGTGCAGTATATTAAGGAGCTGGGGGGGAGCTAAAATATACAGCATGTCCTCGACTGAGCAGGGGGAGACGATGAAGACGATGAAGACATTTTGTTTTCTGGTTTGCAGATATATATAACTATATATATATATATTAACTGAAGATGTCAGATATTTGAAAAACCCTTTTCAGACCTTACGTTCGTGCAAATTGGTTCAATGATGGTACGTATGAGTCGACTGGAGGAGATTTGTTTCGTGAACTTTTACATATTTTACTTTAGTAGTTTATCTTTTAGTCACTTTTAGTAGTTTTAGCTTTTTGACGAAAAAGTGGGGGGATTTTTGCAAATAACTCAAAAACTCGTTCATGGATCGTTCTCAGATTTTATATCCACAGAGACCTTATTGTGAGGAAGAACTGCATTCATTTTCGGAAAGGTCAGTTGTGTATTCCTGACACTAGGGGGAGCTTTATCCCCAAAAAGGTTTCAGCCGATAATTTTGCATCACTGAGAATTTGGATTTAGTCCAAATTCGGTGCTTTTGAATCGACTCAAGGAGATCTTTCTTGTAAATATCGTATTTTACTTTTATACTTTATATTTTACTCTCATAGTCTTACTCACATCGCATTTATTTTTACGATAAAACACAGGGGGGGTTGTTTTGCACATAACTCAAAAACTATTTCACGGATCATTTTCAAATGTCATACCCACATAGACATTAGAGTGAGGGAGAACAGGATTGATTTTTGGGAAAGGTCAAATGTATATTCTCAACACTAGGGGGAGCCTTATACCTTAAAAGGTTTCGGGTGATAATTTTATACAAAATTGAGTCCAAATTTGTTGATTATGAATCGACTCAAGGAAATCTATCTTGTGTAGTTTGTGTTTTACTCTAAAAGTTCATATTTTACACAGTAGGGAGAACGTTTTTTTACAAAAAACGTCATAACCATTCATCCGATCCAGTCCAGATTTGGTGCGTATGAATCGACTATGAGGACATGACTTAATTTCAGTTCAATCAGGGGCATTTCTTGTAAAACCCAGGGGATTAGGGACTTTTTGGGGGCAAAATCCTTGATGTCGGTAGTATATAACTCATTAAGAGTCCTCCATCTTTAATATAACCACATCCTTTTTGAACTCTCCGCTTCAACCGGCAATTCTCCGATGGACACAACGTGTTCTGCCTCCATCCTCAGATTCAATCTGAAAACCCGAACACTTCCTGCGTAATAGGTCTAGACACTAAATTGAAGACGAATTATTGGATTCCCAGTGGTGGCTGATTTCTAAATGTGCCTCTTTTTTTTTTTTCCTCTGCATCTGGTGAAGATTGTCGAGCGGCGACTCACATCCGAGGGCTTTGGACGGAAATGATTTTTCCCCATCCCCAGAACTTTTCTGAGAGAGGTGAAAATGACCAACCCCCGTTGACGCAGTTTTTCTAATGGGGAAAGGTCATATGACTGTATGTATGAGCATCCACCCGCCCTCCACCCAGCTCCACTCCACCTCTTCTAACACATGAGCGACGTGGACCGCCATTTAAGACATGTTTACGGTTCCTGCCCTAACCTTAACATACTACTTCTACCCACTACCCACTTCTCCAACAAGCAATCGTTTTTCTACAGATGATGAGAAAAGACAAGGTTGTTATTTTTAATCTAGTAGTTTCTCTGTGATCCATCTCACAAACTGAAAAACTAGAAAAAAAACACTCAGAGAGCGCAAACCTCCGTCAAGGCTCAGCAGTACGCGAGATTTAGGAAAAAATCATTCAGATTTTTCCATTATTGTCAAAAGTTTCTTAATCTACCAACAAACTTTATGAATATCTGGCATTCCACTTCAGAGTCTCTGTTCAGCCCACTGAGCCCCCAGCTCCACCCCCCAAGTAACACCAAAGGAATAAAAAGAACTCTTGAAACTGAGCCCCAAGCTTAACCCCCCAAAGAAACATCAAAGGATCAAAGGCAGCAATGGCCACATTGTGACGTCACCACTCCAACTGGCTTATAATCGCATTTTTTATTTCATTTTAAATGCTGCGAAACACGTAACGTCCCCAAAATGCAATCACTGCTACAATATGCCAAAACCTACATCTGGGTAAAATTTCATGCAAATGCGTCGTTTAGTTTTTGTGTAAACTTGCCCACAAACAAACGGATGTCTGTTTGTCTGTATAACTGAATATAAGTGTTTAAGTCCAGTTAAAACCGGGTTTAGAGTCTAGAACTAGACCACCAATATCGCATATGTTGCTCACATTTGTGGTGAGAAACAAAATCGCGGTTCTCTTCATACCCCTTTTTACACCGAGCTGGTTCCAGTGCTAGTTCGGAGCTAGAGACCTGACTTAGCACCAGTTCTTTGCCTTTCAACAGCCTAAGCACCAGCTCCTGGCCGTCAAAACTGGTGCCAGACAAGCACCAACTCTCTGCGGGTCTAGAGCTAGGACCCGATTAGGTTATACGGTGACGTAATGGCGTGGCTCTGACTTGACTCCTTGCCAAAGGTTCTTAGGTGGTACGAGAGTTGAACCGACTAAGCACTGGCACTAGCACCAGCACCGAACTAGCACCAGGTTATTTTTTGGTGGAAAATGGGTTTCATCATACAATCATGCTGCAAACGGAGAAAAGGAAAACAAGAATGTTAGAAAAGGACGACGATATGCTGCGACGTCCCCGTCAGGTACGTTTCAGGTTCCAAACGTGAACCACCTTTAGAGCAAACTCATTTTGAATTTGTGAACAGAACAACATCGTGAAGCGACACAAATGCCTCGTGAAAGGAGCTGTCGGCTTCAGCGGCACAAAGTAACTCCCCAAGTAACAAAGCTGCTCGCCAAATCAGCCAGAAAGTAGAACATGGATGACAAAAATAGACGTATAGCAGGCTTTTGATAATTAATGAATGTCCACAATCTCCTGTTTTTAATGAGGTTTGGGTGGAAGTGTTGTGTTTCTTCCAAGAGCCAACAATCATTTTCTCAGAGGGAATAAAAAGTTACTTCAGAAGCTTCAGATTATTTTAGGTGAGTCGAATTTATCGATCAGGCCGTCAAAAACTCACAAACACGCAAACGTAAGAATATTACAAACAAAGTTCATCAAACGATAATTTGATTGACGCAAAATATTTATCGACTATTATTAATAATTGTGAAACTACACCTTTACGTAAAGATCCAGGGACGTACAGAGACATTTTTGGGGGCATGGCCTCAAAAGTTTGAAAAAGGGGCCTGTTTTGAAAAAAAAAATGTTATGTATGGAAGCAAATCTCTGACTTATTTCTGGATTTATTTTAATACTTTTACACTCATACAATTGTTTAATACTCAACAGGTCTCTAAAATATAGTCAGTTCATACAGAGACAACCGTCTTAATAAGTATTCACAAGGTTTATCGCACAGTAGGAAACATCAAAAGAAACTGGCACGATAGTTTCTAGTATATATTATATACAATATAAAAATATAATATATACTTATATATATATATATATATTATATATTATGTATGATATAGAAATATCCAGTTATATATATATATATATGACATATATGACATATGTATATATATATATGCTATAATCGTGAAGATGTTTGTATAAATCTATATATATATATGTATAAAATAACAAAATCCGAGGACATAGTGAAGTATATAGTAATAATGTCATATTAATGCCAGGAAAACTTTTCCACGTGTTTTCTGACACATTTCTTTCAGAGCTTTTTCAATTTGTGCCTCAGTAGCTTTTCTGTGGTATCGTAGAACACGGCCTCGCCTTTGCTCCCCATGTGCGCCCATGACCCTGTTTCCGGTTCCCCATGGGGTCCTTCCTCAAACAAACCAAGCGGTTTTGGACAAGCTCTGACCCACTCGTCTATCCATCATAATTTGTTTCCTGTCAAAGCCGCTCGGATCCTTATGCCGGCCCGTTTCCTCCTCCTGCTTCAAGGACAAAGTGTTTATTTGCTGCCTAATAAGTCCCGCCCCCTGACAGCCGCCAATCTGCTGAGACGTTTAATGTTATTCTAACGTCATACATCGCTGGTTTTAATGTCATGGCTTATCGGTGTATACACTGTCTGTATTTATGTGTGTACATATTCTGTCTTAAGGCTGGAGGACTTCATAAAGGTGTGTGCACACATGTTTATTGTTTTTCAGACAACAACAACAACAACAACAAGAAGTTTGAAAGCAAGATTTCCGAGGTGATGCTTTTTTTTTTCTTTCTTCTTCTTCCTTCAAGCAACAAATTGGAAATGAGAGGATCTTTCTCGCGCCGATGGATGAGGAAGTCACTGCCCAGTCAAACCCAGTGCCTGCTGGGTGATTTGTTTGTGTCATCTCTCATTTCAAACGCCACACCTCGGAACCGAGCCGGGCCCACTTTCAATTCGATGTGAAATCCCGCGGTAGTAGAACTTCAGGACGACGGCCTGTGGTTGCGTGAAATGAAGGCTTAGCGGCGTGTCGCCATCCGGTCCTCACCTGATTGGCGCCGTGGCGGCGGTTGGTACCGAGAGCCGCGTCTCTAATCTTTGTTTTCTGTGGAGCGAGGCGCCGAGGTCTGATCGCTTTTATCCGTCTCCACCCGCCCTTCCTCCCGCTCAGAAACGTCTTCACGTAATTCACCCTGCATACTTTCTAATCCTAAGCGTCACTGAAAGTCTTCCTCTTTTGTTTATAGATCATTCGTATAATAATAAATTCTCTCTTCGGAACCACTCCATTTTAAGGAATTCTCTTCTGCAGGGTTTTTTTTATGATTTTTTTTTTTTTTACCATGGAGGCTTTTAAGCCGGTAGAAAGTTCACATGAATTTTTTTTTTTTTTTTTTTTGACAGACCCACTTCGTTTGTCTTGTCTGCTGCGATGGCTTTCTGTTCATTAACTTCTGTTTTTTAAAATGTGCCGACCCTTTCCATCTTCTCCGAAGCCCTGATAAATATATTCTGCGAATTGGAACAGAGTTGTCGTCCGACGCTGTAATGACTGAAGCACGGACGACGTTTTTATGTGGAAAGATCTTTGATAATTAAAACAACGGAGAGTACCTGCTAGAAGGAAATATTAGAAAATTTAAGAATTACATAATTGTGTTGAATGAATTCAAGTTAATCATGTTTAGTTGTTTTTTTTAAATCAACATAATTGTGTTGAGTAAATGTTTTTTCCATTGAATGAAATATTTATGTTGGAAGAACTAAATAATTGCATCTTTTACAGGTAAAACAATGGAGAGTATTTGCATCTATGAAATATTAGAATATTTAAAAATTTACAAAATTGTGTTAGGTGAATTCAATTTAATCATATTTTTCTTAAAAACCAACATAGTTGTGTTGAGTAAATGATGATGATGATGATGCCTGGATGTTGTTTCCAGTATGTGACATATTTATGTTGGAAGAACTTAAATAGTAGTTTTAAATAATGAATTTTAATTAAGTTGTTGTAATATTAAAATCTATTGGGATTACATGATTTTGTTAAGTAAATTCAACAGAAACGTGTTTAGTGCAAGATTATTGTGTTCATCAAAGGAAACATAACTTTGTTTATTAGAGTCAACATAAACTGCGTTAGCATACGCAACATAGTTTTTCCCATTTCTTCATTCATAGTGAAACAAGTTGACTTAACTTAAGTTGACTTAAATGTGAGGTTTTATTTTTTACAGTGTTAAACCACTAGAAAAAAAAAGTCCATCATGATTTACTTTCTAGTTTTAATCATACGGATCAAATCTGGACGTAGGGCATTTAAGACGCCTGGTTAAATACGATCATTTGTTCAGTCTTTATTTCAGAAGAAAAATAGATGTAGATGTAGTTTCACATTTTTCTGTATTCTAAGCTGTTCTTTAGATAGAAACCAGCAAATTTGGGATGTTATATCGCTTGACACCACCTTCATTTTGAAAATGAAGAACCTCCTCAATCAATGTTCAGGAGTTTAAAGAAAATCAAGAGCGTCTGATCACTGGCAGTGATTTCAGAACGCTTCTTTTTGATCCATTCCTATTTATTCTTGTTTCCTCATAAACATAGTCCATAAAAGATCAGCAGGAAGAAGAAGAAGAAGAAGAAGAAGAAGAAGAAGAAGAAGAAGAAGGGGAAAAAATCCCTGCCATTATATACCTTAAATGAAAGCATCTGTTCAGGTTCTAACATAAAAGGAATGTAATTTAGAAAAGCTGCAATTATGGTGTTTCACTGCACTTGTTAACTTTCAGCCTGGAGCTTCTTCTTCTTCTGCAGTCAAGTAAGGATACGTATTATGTTGTTTTTATTTTATCTTTAGAAGATACTGGGGGGCTGAAAAAAAAGGAGACGGATGTGTCATATGGATAGAGAAGAGAAGATAAGGAGGCTGGTTGGTGGAATGAAGACGTTTGGGAGAGTAAACGGAAGAAATGATTGGCGGAAATGAAATGGAAAAGCACTAAAGAGGAAGAAAGTAGACAGGAAACACTAGGAGATGAGGTAGGAAAGGCTAAACAAGAGGTCTATGATGAATTGTAAGAGCAGTTGGACACTGAGGGGGGAAAAAATGTCTCGTACGGATTAGCGGTGCAGAAGGATCTAGATGGGAAGGATGTGCAGCAGGTTCGGGTGGTTAAGGATAATGATGGAAAATGTACAAATAAGTGAGGAGAGTTTGACGGCGAGATGGAAAAAGCTACTTTGGAGAGCTGAAAGGAGAAAACAAGAGAGCAAGAAGGGTGGAGAATGTGACATCATGGACGTTCAAAGGATTAGTATGGACCAAGTGAGAGCTGCTCTGAAGATGATGAAGAACGGAAAGGCGGTTGGTGCTGATGATATACAGGTGGAGGTAAGGAGGTGTCTAGAAGAGAAGGTAGTGGAGTATAAAACTAGATTGAGACAGGGGTCTCCATGGACTATGATGTTGGTTTGATCTGCAGTGAGAGCAGGGAGCAGGTGGAGGAGAACCTGGAGAGGTGGAGGTATGCGCTGGAGAGAAGAGGAAAGAAGGTCAGTGGCGGCGAGACAGAATACATGTGTGTGAATGAAAGGGAGGCAGGAGGAAGAGAGAGGAGGAAGGAGTAGAAGTGGAGAAGGTTCAGGAGTGTAAGTAGTTTTGGTCAGCTGTTCAGAGCAATGGGGAGTGTGAAGAAGCGAGTGAGGAGTTATCTTTGACAGAAGAGCTGCAGGCAGGAGAAGGAGGAGGAAGACCAAGGAGGAGGTCAAGCAGTATGTTGGTGTGACAGAGGAAGATGCAGATGATCGATCCCAAAGGCACCAGATGAAAGAAGAAGAAAGAATCTCCAGCTTTTAAATATTTTCACGAGTGTATTTCTTTTTTTAAAAGGAGGAAAAATCCAATCTGTTTCAGTGGTTTGAACTCCGTGTGTCGACGCCGGAGCCTTTTCCACCACGGAGCCGAGAAAAGTGGAGATCAAGGTCCAACACTTTGTAAACACCTGTTTACTCTACGTTAATTAACCCAACGAATCAGTCGCGGGTTAAGAGGTTCCTTAAAATTCAGTTGAAGCTCAGAATAATTCCAGAGAGGAAACAAAACGAGCTTTTGGACGTTGATCTCAAGCACACTCAAAAAAATGATCTGTTCACTGGTAACACACAATTAAATGAAGTATTTTTGACTCAAAGATTTAAATTGAAAATACTAGAAATGTTTCATTAATGGTAGTCACTTTTTTTTTTCTTTGAATCACCAACAAATATGGTTTTACACTGTAAAATATTGGTCTTAAAACACTGCAGGAATAAAATAACGTCAGAATCATCCATCAATAATGAAAATGTAATTATTTACTGTTATATATTTTAGGTTTTCAGAATATTTTTTTGAAAAGATTTGAGCAATTTTTTTTTAAAAAGCTTAAGGGGTTTAATGATGCACTGTAAAAATTAAATCGTTGGTAAACCTGAAGAAAATGACCTCAACTAGTATCTTAAATTAATTTACCTGTTTTTGAGTCCAACTTGTTAATTTAAGTTGGAAATACTTCATTTAATGAGGTTTTTCTGGTTGAAGTAATTTTTTGAGTTCATCCAACAGTTCTCTTTTTACAGTGCAGCCAAAGCGAACGAGCGTCACTGAAGAGCTGAAACGACTGCGTCGTTCATCTAAAGCACATTTCGACATCATTCTAACTATTATAAATAATTATTATACCTATCAGTGTTAATATACTGTATTTACCTTCCAACACTGTATATTTTATATATCCATCAAAATTTAAGGTTTCACCCAAAACTAATATAATCAGGTTTTTTTTAATACAGTTTGAATTATAGGGTATTTTTTATTTTCTTTCAGTATAATCTTAACAAATAGCAGATATAAAAGAAGAGAAATGAAGGTCAAAGTCCTGAAGGTTTACTTTTAGAAAGAACTCAGACATGTCGGAACTCAAGGACATTAAATTAAATAACAACCATGATGACTCCAAGTTGCTTCTTTTTTCCCATAATCCATTGCTCCTGTCCTCATTTGATGAATAATATAGTTATTATTTAATTAGTTATTGGTGCTTTTTTCTGCTTTTACTTTGTAGCACTTTGAGATTTGATCCAAATGTAAAGTGCATTATAAATGAAATGTATTATTATTATTATTATTATTATGATTATTATTATTATTATTATTATTATAATAAGCCGCTATAACTCATGGGATATTAAAGCTATCAGAGACTTGATGCTTGCCAAATAGTGAGCCCATTAATCTGTACTGCTAACTCGATATTGCCAAATAGTGATCCACATTGATAAATTAGAGAGTTATGTTATAAGCTGTTTATAAACATTAACTAATGACTTATTAAGTGTTTACAACCTAAATATTAACCTTATAATAAACCATTTTTGATGACATATTGTCACGTTGAAATCTCACATTTAAGGAAAAAACATTTCACACATGTAGTCGGGAGCTCCTTAAATATACGAGCCGCTCAATCCAATTTCCTCAACCCGTCCGTCTGTTGGAGCGATCTACCTAGCTATCGGCTCTCACACCATGTGTGCGACGACAAACGTCATTAAATTGCAGATTGGGTGCAGAAATAGCGACTCAGAGTTTTGCTAATTGCTCTCACGCAGAGCGAGGTCTGATGCGTCCACTCGTCAAACCGAGGCACGGACCTTTTTTTTCTTTTTTCGGTTGCATAAAGAAATCGGGTTTTATTTCTGCACCTCTCGGGGGGACCTGTCACTCCTCCTCGCATGGATCTGATGTGAGGTTCTAAGAAGAATGAACCCAGATGAATGACACCGCAGAGCTGAGGTTACAACGGCCAGCATATTTGACATTCTGATGCGTTCTTGGCTTCAGAGCTAAAGGGGATGATCTTCGCCTGAGACGTGGATGCAGAAGAGAAGTGGAAGAAGGTTAAGCTGCAGGTGTCGTCTGAAATGATGACAGAAACCTGGAGAAGATATCAGGGGACTATTAAATCTACAAAGACCAAATATTTCTCTGATATCATTTCAAACGATTGTCACAAACCTTGTGTTCTTTTTAAAACACTTAATTCTATCCTTAACCCCCCAACCCTGCCCGTCTGGAGGCGTTCCACTCAGGCGTGTGGAAAACTTTTGCACTTTTTTGTTGACAAGACTGCCAGAGTCAGGAATAACATCTCCCTGCCTTCATCCGAGCCGACCGTCTTCATCATCACATGCTCTGCTGTCTTTGATCAGACCTAACGTCCAAAACATTACAAACAGCAGTCGGGCTTCAGGTTTTAGACCATCCTGCTTCGAACAAGCGGCGGTAAAACCGCTAATTAAAAAAGCCTGTTTCTTCTACAACCGTGTTATTGGACAATTTTTTAAAGATAGAAACGAGGAGCAGCTCGTTTCTATCTTCAGACCAGGAACATCTTTGATGCGTCAGATTTTTTGAAGTATCTTAAATATCTGTTGATTATTGGTTGCTGTAGACTGGTGTTGGTGTTTTGGTGCGACGAGGTCCAGTTTCACTGATGGCCCGTATTTTAAACCAACGGAAACGCTGTTCAATCCTGCTGACCTTTTGTTTTCTTGGTGGTCGTATGAAGATGCTGAAGCTCGTATTCATAATAATAATAATGGTAATAATCTTTATTTATCACGTTACAGTTCAATGGCCTGAAATTTATCTCTACATTTGAACCCCCGTCCCCGAGGGGGATAGTAGGCGGGGCCTGGCTTGACCCCTGATCTCCCGGTTGATTGACAACGGCTCTATCCACTGAGCTAAAACCACTCCAATCGCTGTTTTCCACAAAACAACCACCTTATTCCCCTTCATAAACGTCACCACCTCGTTGGATATGGGCTGGTTACCTAGTTTGACAGCCGCCTGTAGATGATGAAGAGTCACTGTGATGAAGTTATTTGAGGGCAGCTTAATTGCAGGAGTACAACACCGAAGGCCCAGGTGGAAATAAAGTCAGATAAATAGAAGTAGAATTCCAACATCTTGCAGAAACGTTGATGACATCACTACCACTATCTCTACTTCTTGCACCAAAAAAAATGATTGGAACATAAGGAGAGGACGTGCGAAGGTTTGCAAGGCGCTCACACCAGAGACCCTTGAGTCTTAATTTAATACAGGTCAATGAGAAGAGATGAAGTGTGATTAGAATTTCATCTTCGTGCTGCTGCTGAGGGTCTTCTCTAGCCCAGATCCTGACCTTAGGCCTGGCCTCGGGCTTTCTGCTGGAAGTCTTGTTGAGGAGGAGGAGGAGGAGGAGGAGGGGTGGGACGCTGAGTAACGCTTCAAACCCCGAGCATGAAAGCAGGCCGGGCGGAGAATGGTGGCGTGAGAGTCGGGCGGCTGAAGGGACGTCCAGAGTTACCAGGAGGGAGAAAATCGCTAAAGATGTGGAAGAGGATGACGACAGCTTCCGAAACAAGAGGCATCTGCCTTCGGCGTGAAATCGGTTTGAGGCTAAACTACATATTTACATAATGTCATAACGTAATGTAGAAGGAACAGGTACTGTACAAGTACTGTGTATTTTATAAAATACACACAGTGTCAAAGAGTAACTTTTAAAATGCTCTAATTATTGGATTTATTGTGAGATTAGGGTCAATTTCCAAATAACATTTTTATGTCCATTCACACTTATAAGGAAACTAACAGAATTATATAAATATCCATCTGTGTTTTATTACTATACCAGACATTATGCTATACTTCAAATGTTAATAACTGTATGAAGAAGAAAAAAAAAAGGCTCCTTTTGTTCTTCTAATGGCGAATAATATTCGGTTATTAGCTTCATACACTTCATACTAAAGGTCATAGTCAAATGTTGTCACTGACAGAATGACGGATCCAAGCTAGCTTTCCCACGAGGAAAAATGGAACTGATTACGGCCCCTCAAGGATTAGGGGCTGCGAAAAATGTCTAAACCCGAGATGGCTAATTCAAATTATTCACAAAAATCTGACTCAAGTAACAGAATTTGAAAGAATATCTTTTATATATATATATTGATATTTTGCTCAGCCCCTTTTATCTGTATTGTGTGATGAGGTTTGAGGACACATGGAGAAGATCTGAGACCATTCTTCCAAACAGAAACTCTCCACCTCCTTCAGGTTCTGAGGTTCTTCAGGTTCTCTCCTCTGCAGCACATCCCACAGATGTTCTGTGGGGTTCAGGTCAGGTGATTGGTATGGTCATGGCAGAACCTTTATTCTGTGACCTCTGAACCATTCTTGGGTTGATGTTGAGGTGACCTTCAGATCGTTGTCCTGCTTGAAGGTCCAACCACGGCCCACTTTAAGGTTCCTGACAGGCTTTTAGGTCTTCATCCAGTGTCTGCTGGTGTTTGTCACACTGTAGCAGCGTTAGCTTATGTGTGGATGACAGCAGAGGATGGTGGTAAGCAAGACTTTCTGACCCCAGGATACAACTGACCTCTGACCTCTCTAGCTGTAATATTTAGAGAGTCTTTTGCCAGTCGAACCATCCTCTTCACACTGTGTGGGGTCAGTTTACAGACATGTACTCTTCCAGGCTGGTTTTTTTTCTAACTTATTGATCTAACTGTCAAAACATACATTTTGAACTTCTGAGAGATTTTCTTGTCTCCATTACCAAATGTGTTTACCTGCCTGAAGGTCCCTTGAAAAGCTGTTCCTAGTCACAGGTGGAGGCTGGAGAATGGAGGGACTGATGACATCACCTTTGAAAATGCCTTCTGTGGCGGCCTTGAGGCTCTTTCTTGATTTCCCCGGCTTCCAACCTTGTACTGTGTCGTTATGCAGTTCAGAAGCTTTTAGGGGTGGGAAGCCCTTTTTCTTTTGTTCGGCGTTTTACTGCTGGAGATATTAGAGAAGTTCACCTGTTTTGGCCTTTTTTCTAACAAGGTAAGTTAGCAGAAGACCTGAAGCTTGTTCCTTTTGTTGTTTTGGGCCGCCCTGACATCTAAAGGATCATAAAATAACTCTGTTTTGGTGGAACTGGTCCTCCTTGAGAGAAAAAGAAAGGAGACTTCTTTATAATATGCTCGTGTTTTTCATCCTAGACTTGGCATAACAATGCAATTCTGAAAAACATAGAAAAACTACAGGCATCAGATGAATAACTGTGAACTCAGTGGATGTCTTCAGAGAAATGGTCGGTGGTCTTGCATTTAAAGCACTATTTTATAACTGCTACAATCATGCTTGTACAAAAAAAAAAAGGTAAGACCCTGAACAACCTGCTGGTCTCCCAGTGGTTTCCATCAAGTCAAAAAAAAAAAAATAATAATAATAAATGCCAGGAATGGTTGCGACCTCTGTCACGCCTCTTCATCTTTGATGTGTTGCATTCCCTTAGCGTGACTTACCGAGGTATGTTGCAAATCCTCCACCAGCAGCCTGATTTATACGAATCAAACATGTGAGTCAGCCATTAAATATTAAATGTTCACCTGCCTAATGTTTTATATATATATATATATATTTATACTGCAGATTGATTCCATACATTGAGATTCCACTCACGTTCGGAGCTTCAAAATCTGGCATGAACTGAAAAGCTGTCAGAAGAAGATGTACTCTACCTGTGTAGAAGTACTCTACTACTCTTTTGAACATAAAGAGACTTGAAGTACGGTCCAAATAAAAGTCTTAATTTAACGACAAAATACCGGGGGGGGGAAAAAAGGTCGGAACATTAACGGGAACGCTCGTAAAGTCATCAGAAAATGTTCTTTTACGGCGTCCTTCCCCTGAAGGAATTGCCTCATCGGTGAAGGAGGAGGAGGACGAGGAGGAGGAGGAGACGGAGATGATGGCTGGTCGCGGTCGACTGCAGGGTTATTGTCGGTTGCATCAGTTGCCATTCAGAGGGAGCTTCGCAAGAAGGAAAAAAAAGTGACATTGCTATCAAGATTTTGGATATGAAGCGGTAGCATTCTGGCCACCTCGGCGTCTCCAAGGGTGACGCCGAGTTCTAGAGGCCCAACGCCCCGAGGCGTATGGACCCAGATGATACAATAAAGCCATATGGCGCCGGAGTTAATGGCCGCATTGATGAATTTGCTGTCACATAATGTGGGTGGAGGCATAGACCATAAACAGTGATTCGGAGATAATCACAGGCTGGTCCATAAAGACAGTGGCCCAGCTGTAATATTACAGTACCGACTATCACACCGCTTTCTTCTTTCTTTCTTTCTTCTGGTCGTTCTGTGAGTTTTTCTCTTGTTAAAGACGGATAGTTCAACTTTCGCCTCGTCAAATGATGACAGCAGCCCGCCGGGAAATCCAGGAAGGAACATACGTAGCATTAAACAGAAGATGGTGAAGCTACATCACATCCCAAATTAACCTAAACGGTTTATCCCACCTGAAAAGTCCCCAATTCCCTGCGTAATACAACTAATCCAACTATTTGAACTCCTCAATTTGAAATGTAAAGTTATTTCCACAGTATTTTATTTTTAAAAAACTCCCCAAAGTGAGTAAAATAGGAACTATGAGATTAGAATATAGGTCAAATATGATATAAACAAGATAGAGTCGATTCAACCAAAATAACCAAATTTCTTCTTTTGGTTTGTGTAAATCAACATTTTTAGCAGTTTAATGTATTTTTAGCAAATTGCTGTGAAAAGAAGGAGCGTTGTGTACGTTATTAATTGAAGTTCTAATGCAGATAACCAATATTCTCTAATCTGCGTTTTTACCGAGCTGCATTGCCTCGAAAAAGTATTTAAACCAACTTTTTGTTGCCTCTATATCTGTGTATGTATATAAAAATACGTTCTTTTGGTTCACTGAGTGAACACCATATATCAGTTTGGAATAAAAACTCTATTTGGTCGTATAGAAGGTCATAGGTCATATAATAGCAGCCGGGTCTGGCGTTGTGACCGCCAGCGAGACACATCTTCTACAAATCGGAAAAAGACTTGGAACAAAAGTGAAACTTCACAGAAGTGGGTGACCTTCCATAATTCCTCAAAGAACTCAGAAATGACTCATTCAGGGAGTCACAAAAGATCCAATGCAAAGATCTAGAGGCTTCTTTTCGCCTCCATAACCGTCAAATGTTCCTGTGTCCTCGACTTAAAGACACCAGAAGGTATTCTGCTCCGGCATCTTGTATATAACCGTGTCTCCACTTTATATTTTGTGACAAAGCTCCTTCAAGGTCGCGATGGATGACACTGGGAAAGCTTTTGAGATGCTAACGTGTTTACTCTCCCTTAATGAAAGGGCTGGTTTCAACTATGACCTTTATCATGTGACCCTAAACGACCAACAGGGAACAAGAGAGGTGATCAATAGGGGGTGGTAGAATAATTCAAACGTAAATGTAATCTCGGATATTCTATAATATGTTAGTAGGACTGAGTTTTGAGGCCACGTTGAAAAAGTAAAAATCTTTGATTAACAGAATGAGGTTGTCGTTTTACAAGAGTAAAGGTTTTAAAGAATTATCTCACGGCATTCAAACCTCTCTGGTTGGACATCACCGTCCGAGACGCGATGTTCGCGGGAGTTCTGCTCCTTCTGGATCCAAGTTCTCGACGACCAATCTGTTTCTTGTGATTCCGTGGCGTCCCCTTAACCGGCGCTGATGCAACCAGCGACAGCTCTGCTGTCGACCACCGCTAGCCGCCGTTTCCTCCTCCACAAGAGAGACGATTTCCTCTAAGTCCAGCTTTGTTTGATACAAACCCAAGTTTCTTTCACATCAGGTTAGAAGTCCAGGTGCGATAATTATATCCATGAAAAGTCAAGAATCATCTCTCCCCAGCAACACTCTCCAGCTCTTCCTGGGGGATCCCGATGAGTTCCCAGGCTAGATGAGGTATATAGTCCCTCACGCGAGTCCTTATCTCTGAGGCTGAGCCCAGCCCCCCTCCGAAGGTCGCTCATTTCAGCTGCTTGTATCTTGACCTCATTCTTTTCGGTCACTACCCAGAACTCCTGACCGTAAGTGAGGGTTGGACGAAACCCATTTCTGCTGATCCTCCATCAAACCGCCGGTCCAGCTCATGATTCTTTTTGCCCTTTACATGAATGAGACCCCAAAACCTACATGAACTCCTCCTGAGGCCGTGACCCCACCTCACCTGTTCGGGTTTAAGTCCACAGAGTTGAATTCAAACAAACAGCAGTCGGACAAATCTCGAAGCGTTTAATCAATGATTGACACGACTCAGTTTAAGCTAATAAGCGGTAATATATTCCATTATATTACTATTTTCCCTAATAATAATAATAATAACAATGGGACCCAAAAATATTTGTTTTCCATTCAGAATGAGAATTAAATCAGGTTTCATCAAGGGAGGCGTGTTAAAGCAGCCGGATTAGACGAGTCGTAGTTGCAAACTGCAGGAATAAAGTTATAATTAGAGTAGAGGCTGGAGCCTAAACTCTTCATCAAATCTAATGGCTCTAATACCTGGGAGGCAAGAGGACAGACTGATAGCTAAAAGCTTCTCTTATTAAATCGTTATCAAGGGGCCTATTTAGTTTAGCCTTTTGGCACGGGAGATTAGAACATAACCCAAAGGATAAGATGACATATTCAATGGCATCGGGCGAAAAAGAGTTCACTTAAGAGGAACAGCAGGAGCAGCTAATGTGTCTGAGCCGATCGGTGGTGCAAAGCCGAGATCTTCATCTCGTTCTTGCATATTCAGATCCTTTTTTTTTTTATATGTGGGAGGTTTTGTAAGTCTTTCATATGCAAATAGCAGAAAACATTCAGATGCCACCCACATTTGACATTTCATACAGGTGTTCTGACTCAGGAGGATCATCTACCCGCTGGGACATTACTATTTATATTCCCGGAAAGTCGAGGGTTATACTGATAGCGCCGCCGCCGCCGCCGCCGCCACCGCCGTTCCTTCTCGTTAACTAGATAACACAAAAACTTTTTCCTGGATCATTTTCTAATTTGACACCACCATAAACCATAAGTGTGAGGAAGAACTGGAGTAATTTGGGGGAAAAGGTCAGTTGTAAATGTCCAACACTAGGGGGAGCTTTATCCCTGAAAAGTTTTTAGGACATAACTTCCTAACCGTTTTTCCGATTTAGTCCAAATTGAGTGTTTTATGAATTTATTCGACGAGATCTATCTTGTAAACATCCTATTTTAATCACTAAGGAGAGCTTTTACTCAACAAAAACATTGTTTCCTGGACTTAACTCGAAAACTATTTCATTGATGATTTTCGACTTAGTGCAAGGAAGAACTGGATTGATTTTTCGGATAGATTGTTTTTATATTTCCGACACTAGGGGAAAGTCTTGGGCCATCAATTCTCAAGCATTTGTCCGATTTTGTCCAAATGTGGTGCATGTGAATCGACTTGAGAAGATCTATCTCAAGTATATCATATATTACCATAATGGTTCATATTTTACTCACTAGGGGGAGCTTTTTGTGAAAAAAACACTATTTACTGGATATAACTCAAAAACCATCGGATGGATTATTTTCTAATTTTATGAACACATAAACCTTAGTGCGAGGAAGAACTGGGTTGATTTTGGGAGAAGGTCGACTGTATATTTCTGACACCAGGGAGAGCTTTATCCCCAAAAGTATATGGCGAACCCATACTTTACTCCAATCATTCAAATTTTACTCCCTTCTTATTGAAAATACTTTGAATATCTAATAATATAATTTGAGGAGTTCAATCAGGGGGATTGCTTGTACAACGCAGGGGATTGGGGACTTTCCCCCTTGCTGTCGGAGCCCATTTGAGTGAAGGGAAGTGCATGAAATGTCAATAATCAAACTGGCAGGACATTAGAACAGGTCCAGGCAGCTTGAAGGACAGCGGTGAGTCGTCCTTGAAGAGGAAAGACGTTTGGTTGAAGAGGAAACACTTTCGATGTCGGTGTTATGAGGGCCTTTGGACAAGAATGGTTTTATTTGTTGAAGCAAGTAGCAGTTTATGTAGACGCTCTCGCCCGTGACTGGTGTACAGTGTGTCATTAGCCAGCTGTGTCATCACGGGTTCACGCAGTTCGCATGATGGCGGTCGTGTCGGTGGAGCGTACTTTGAAATTCAAACGGCATTGTCTTCAGGACAGGACTGGTTAAATCTGCCGACACTAGAATTAACGCCAGGATGATTTCGGGGGCTTTTTTGTTTGTTTTTAAACCATTCAGTAGATAGCAGGTAGGGGCATTGTCGTTTACTTTTAACCCAACCCCCTTAATGACAGTAAATGCTGTTCGATCGCTACCAGGTGGCAGGAAAATCAAACCATTACCGGGACTGGGAAACACAAAAAAAATAAATCCACAAGGTCAAAGAAATGGAGGCGTCGCCAGAGACAGGAGCCATCGAGCAGCGACGCAAAAGACAAACACAGCGGATGCAGCTCTATATTCTGATCAATATCTGTGGCTGTTAGTGTTTTCTCTCCCGGCCAGGCGACGCTTCTGCAGCGGGACGCGTTTATTACCCGCCGCAATGTGTAATTAATGAAGTCTGAGAAATGGCCGCCGCTCATTATCATCCGCCGATCCCCAGCAGACGCCAACGATTCTTCGTGCTTCCCCGGGGGTTACCCCCTCGATCGCAAGAAGCAAAAGGTCGGACACATAAACGAGAGTTTTTGACGCGGGAGTATCTTTATAAACCCAATTAAAGTAGTTCTTAAATAGTTTGTTTGATTGATTGATTATCAGTAAATCAAATTCCACTGATTCATCAATAAATCCATTTATGTATTACTGTTAAATTATAATTAAACGGGATATATTTAGCAGTACTGTGGAATTCCACTGACGGTTGCTCTTGTATTGCTTTATATGTAACAGTTTCTTTATTTTTTTAACATTTCAAAGGGTTTTTCTAATTTCACGACATTCCAAACCCTGAAAAATCAGATATTTAAATCAAATTTGCGTGTTTTTCACGACATGGATCCCAGTTTATAACTATAAAGTTACTAAATTTTGTCTGCTTTCATTTTAAGTGGTTTTAAATATAGTAATTTACCTTTTAATATCGACTCATAGGATGTTGAGGAGATCATGTGACCATAAATACAAATCAATTATAATTATCTCTTATGGCTTAAACGTATATATGAGTATAAACAAATACATATATCTCCCGGTGTAGGAAATATGAAACCGATATTTCCCAAAATCACTCCAGTTCTTCCTCGTACCAAAGTCTATATTTGGATCAAATTTGAAAATGATGCCTGAAACTGTTTTTGACTTATCGCGTTAACACGAAGGATCTGTTTGAAGCGCCGATGACGATTCCATCACACCCCCAACGTTTCAGAGATATAATTGTGGTATCTAATAATGTTGGCAATCTTCATCTGCTCATAAGGACCTGGCATCGTCTTCAGACCTTCATCGTGTTCTTAATACCTTTGTTTTTCTAACATAGCAGGAATGAACGCCATAATTAAAGTCTTCTGAACAATATATTTTTTAATTGAGTAGTTTGTGGGATATTAGAACTCAGCGTATCATTAAAAAACAATTTATTAAGTTTAGCAGTCAATGCTAACTATGTTAGCATGTGTATGGCAATTCGGACGATATGTTAGCATTAAGCTAACGGACCAAGCGCTATTTATTTTTGATTAAGGATAAAATCAAACTGCAGCCTCTGGCCGTTCCCATTGGTCAACAGTTCGGAGTGCTGATAGGGGAGGAGCCTGTGTACAGGAAACACTGTAGGCGTGCACTGGTAGTAATTTCAAAATAAAAGCGTATCTTAAAAAATATGTTATAAATCGGTATTTTGACTTTCCATCGATATAATTGGATCGTTGCTGAACAAACCGATATACCGATATGGATCGATGTATCGTTACCCCCCCCCCCCCGTCCAGGTCTTAATAATAATGCGTTCTAAATACACAGTTCTTAACATAATTTTAGTAGTTACATCATCTCCTAACATCTTTTCCACCACGGCCGGATTATTGCAGTAATTATCCAGCAGAAGGTTAAATCCAGGTGGAGAGATTTCTTTTTTAGGGGGGGGTGGGGCCTGTATCTACCACTAGTCCGTACCCCGAGAGGAAGAGAGAAAAGAGCCAGCAGTCCAGCAAATCAAATCAAGCAAAGACACCACTTACGTTGTTAACCTCTTGCAGTCATCAGCCATTCTTCCACTTGGCTTCCCGGCGAGGTGGAGGAGCTTCTCCGCAATCAGACCCGAGTAGTTAAATTACCCGTGACCGAAAAGAGCAGACAGGAAATAACATCATCTGGGAAGATTACAGGTAATTATGATGAAGCTAAAAGCCTCACAGCTGAGTCAAATTCTTTTTATTTATTTTTTTTTTCCGGCATAAATGAGACAGCGACCAAAACCCTTTTTTCATTTTATCTTCCTTTCTCTCACACCAGTGGGTTTTTGTTTTATCCCCCCCCCCCCCCGCTGTCACAACACAGCGTGGGGATCTTACCCCTTATATTTTTCACTTTCCATTTATCATCCATTTGTCATACCGTCTGTTTATATAGACGTGATACTTTCTCCCTCCTCTGCCGGGGAGAAGAAAAAAAAACACAAAGCTGACAGCTCTCTTCTCTCTGTTGATAAAGCTGGTGGCAGAAACGGATAATGGTTCCGATATAATCAGCGCCAAAGTGAATCGTTTGCGGCCGAAACAAGCAAAGTGTTCAATAGTTCCGGGGTGAGGGATGTGATTGCATCCTGATGAAGGACTAATGCGCCGCTCCGATTCTCAATCCAGGAGATTCATTCCTCTTTTAAAGGAGGCTAACGGACCCGGTCGGTGCAGAGACTGTGTCTCGTTATTATCGGAAGAGTTCATCCATCAATCTTTATTTATCTTTGGATAATTGAATTTCAGCAGGTCAATCAGGCGGGGGGTCACTTGTACAACGCAGGGGATTGGGCACTTTTTCGGGTTTCCCTCCAAAGTGCTTTTTAAACACCTTCTGCTGGACCGTTCCTAATTTAAATTCCCCCTCCAGTCAAAAACGCTGTTCTTACTTTTGAGCGTTTGAGCGTCGTCGCATAGAAGCGAGATGTGAGACGGTGTGACATTTACTGGACGTAATTCATCATGTTACGTTTTTATTCAACGTAACAGAACTGGCCATGAATTACTGCCGCTACTAACGTACATGAGTTTATTCCCTTCAGACATATTTTCTTAACCTTTTTTAATGTCCTGCTCAAATGTTTGGTTGAGGACATTTATATTATGACCCATGCGGCGGCATGTATATGGTAACGAGTGAGGGGCTAAGGATGGAGCCGTGGGGGACGCCTCAGGACAACAGGGCCAATGATGGAGCCCTTGGGGACACAAAGGTAAAAGGGCCAAAGAATGGAGCCCTGGGGGACGCCTCAGGTCAAAAGTACAGAGGTTGGAGCCCTGGGGGACACCAAGGTAAAAGGGGCCAATGATGGAGCCCTGGGGGACGCCTCAGGTAAAAGGGACCAAGGATGTAAAGCAGAGGCATTAACAATGGCCTCTGCGTTTTACTGCTCCTTATAAATTAAATGTATTATTATTATTATTATTATTATAACATTCTGACTTTTAAATACACGATGAATTGTATTTTAATTTTCTTGTCTATTCATTTTATAACAAATTTTATGCTATTTTGTTCTTTTAACATTCTCTTTTTATAGTTGTTTCCTTTCTTCTTTCATTTATTTGCTATGTGAAGCACTTATAATTGCGAAAGTGTACGAAATTCGTTTTAGGAATGAATTTGCTTGTATTTGAGAAAAATCTTATTTGAGAGAAGGATTTTTATTTTTGGCATTAATTAGCATGTGAGGATTTACTAAACACAATTATGTCACGTGATGCGACCAAAAAAAATCTATTAGGGGTCAAATAGTTTTATAAAAACAGGCTTTACCAAAACGGTTGAGAAATTCACTTTCACAGCGACGCTGAATCAAAAATTAAATTTTTCAACGATTTAAAAACTTGCTGTAAAAAAAAAAAGAAGTCATTTTATAGTAAATTCTTAAAATCTCGTAACCATGTGAAGGTCTCACTTGAGTGACAGGCCCACGTTTTCTCCCAACATGCCCTCTTCCCACAATGCATCCTGGTGTCCTCTCTTCCCCAGGTAAGTGATGCATCAGCATGATTCATCCGACCAGGTCACTTCCTCCCAGTCGCTTCTGAAACTACATTAACTTTTTATTTCTTCCTCCTGGGGGTCAGAGAGGTTCCTCGGCACCATGGCTGGTGTTACGTTGGGTATTTGTGTGTGTGTGTGTGTGTGTGTGTGTGTGTGTGTGTGTGTGTGTTCTTCCTTGCAGCTCTTCCTGCTTGCAGCTGAAGTCACCTTCTTGCTGGGACATGGTCTTAAAGAATCCCTGATGACCGGAGTTGTGGATCCCGAGGGTCCGATGGCGTTTCTTGTGCTGTGTGTGCCGTAAAAATACATATTGAAGAAATGGTGATAATTACATCCCAGAATAGTCAGGGATATTATGGAATTATCAATTGTTCATGGATAACTTTCTCAATTTATAGCACAACAGAACTTAGTAAGAGGAAGAACTTGGTTGAATATTGGTTTGGTTTCAAGAGTTCCTTAGATTCCTTTGATGTTCCTTTTGGTTTGGAGCTGGGGGCTCAGTGGGCTGAACAGAGTTGCTGAAGTGTAAGCTACGTGGAGACGAGTGGCTACAGAGTATGTGAGAGATACTCAGAGAGTTTGTTGGAGTTGTCGGTAGATTTAGAGGCGGGCGATAACACAGACACCAACGGAGGAACTTTTCTGGTGGGGGGGTCGGGGGGGTTCTGCTCTCTGAGAGCTGAGCATCATCTAAGTTGATTTGGTTAATTCGTAAAAAGCCTCACCAGTTGCTTAATATTGTAACAATCTGCCCCCCTTTCCTTTCTTTAATCCTGGTTATATGATCTAATACCTCCCTCCCCTCATCGAGTGAACGGGGATTTAACAAAAAGGGACATTGAGAGTAAAAAAGATTCTGAAAGTTTTGGAAGAACTCAAAACTTTCTGTCTTGTTAGATTATTGAATCTTTCAGAATCAGGCTGACTGTTAGGATAAAATCCCCTTTAACCTCTTTCTCTGGTTGCATATTTAACCCACATATTAGTGTCGATGTATTCATGGAGATCAGAGAACAGAAAGTAAATAGGTGTTAATGAATTATTCTCGATTTTAGAATACTAGCATATAAAAGCGAAGAGATGAACAATCTTTGACCAGCGCTGGTTTTAAGAAGTGACCTCATTCTGTAGATTTGTCTCATTCTAAAAGAGAACATTAAATGATTGTACCTGAAGGTCTATGAGGGCGCAGCATCTCATCCGTTCAGGAAACAAACAGGATCAAACTGGATTAAACCTGAATCCCACCGCTTGTTTCTCCACACAACATCCTGTCGGAGCCACTTCCTGTCATGCTTTCAGGACGGTTCTGCTCCTCCTGGCGTGTTTGCATCTCTTGATTCTCGGTGTGTTTGGAAAAAAAGGATAGGAGGGAAATGAAACTGAAATTCGTTGGTCGCAGAAATGAAAAAGAGGTTAATCTTGTCGCTTTAAGAACTACGACTCGGATTTTAAAAAAAACCACCTCACGCATCAGAGCTGAAGCAGTTAGTTGCTATAGCAGCAGCACCGCCTCACAAAAAAAAGATCTTTATACTTAGCCTTTCTCTTCCCTTTCAGGAATATTACATCTTAATTTGTTCTCTCTACCAAGGACAAACTGTTTCTCCCAGTAGAGGTTTTCATTGTTTGTTTGTTTGTTTGTTTGTTTGTTTGTTTGTCTGTTTGCTGGATTACACAAAAAAAAAAACCTGCAGTCCTTGACGGATCTTCTTGAAACTTATAACTTTTAGGCTAATACGTTTATAAGAGTTTCTATTTGGGTTAAAGGTCATATACTCATTTGTTAAAAACACTTTTGTAAGTTTGTCAGAGATTTTCCTTCTTCTTTTTCTTTGGGCTGTTCCCTATGAAGGTCATCCGTGTCCATCTCGCCCTGTCCTCCTCTTTGGTCTCCCCTTGTTCTCCTTCCTGGAATCCTTCTACCAGTAGATTCCAATATCCCTCCTCTTCACAGGTCCAAACCATCTCAATCTTTATCTCCAGGAAGTCTAACCTGGGCGGTCCTTCTGACGTGGTCCTTCCTCACTCCCAGAGAACTTCTTTTATCCATTTCTTCTCCTATAATTCCACAGTGTCCACCGAGACATCAGTTTTTACCGTTTCTATTACAGTCACACCCAGCTGCCTCCTCTTCCATCATCTTCAACTCCCTCTTTGCTCTGAGACGAAGAGACTGATGTTCATCTCACATCTGTTTGACTGTCCCACTACTTTTGACATCCATCACAGTTTTGTCGGAGGGAACATTGGAGTAACTTTTTAGTAAGTATCTTCACAGGAAGCGCTCCTCGTCAAAAGCGGCCTGGCCTACATAAAACATTTGATCTTTTTAAAGCGACGTTAGAGCAGCATTAAGATCCGGAGCTACCGGAGAATTTATGCTTGAGAGGATCCTACATCTAAAAGATGTATATCTGTCCGGGAAAATATGTGTGCTTGAATGTAGGGGACGTAATCCTAAACCCTGCCCTTCGAGACAGAATTAATGAGACAATGTCTTGTACACTGAAGTCCCCAATCCCCTGGGTTGTACAAGCAACACCACTGATTGAACGCCTCAAATTTTTTTGAGTTTTCTTTTGGTAAAAATCGTTTTTTTTTAGCAGCTCGCTTTCGTTGTCGCTACAGCGGATTACCTGTTTCCCTGCTGACAGTACCAGTACAAGAGATGGTATTTGTTGAACCGGGCACAGAACCATTCGGAAATTTGGAGAACAGTTTTGTTCTCCACATATGGATATGAGACTGTTTTTACGCCAGACGCCCTTCGTGACGCAAGCCAACCCATTTATCCGGGCTTAGGACCGGTACTAGAGGTAAACTGGCTTATGACCCCGTTGTGACCCCGTTGTGACCCCGTTGTGACCCCGTTGAGTCAAATAACAGAGTAGAATAGAAGATAGAGCTCCTCAAGTCGATGCAAACGAAACAGATTTGGACTAAAGCTGACCAACGGTTGAAAACTAATGGCCCGAAAACTTTCAGCGATAGAGTTCCCTTAATCTTTCCAAAATCCCAAATCTTCCTCATGCTAACGTCTCTGGTGGTACAACATCTGCAGAAACCCTTGGAATCGGTTTTGAGTTCTCGCATTAACATGTTGGGTCCACGGCTGCGATGAACATTCCATAATATCCCCGATTTTTCGGGGCTATAAAAGTACTGTTAATGTTCTGGTGTCCAAACAGCCGACCATGTGGTCCTCATCCAGATGTTGACCTCCATTGATGGATAGTTCAAGTGATTATGCAAATTCCTGATCCGCTAATCAGGGAATATCCGCAAGAAGCCTCTGACAAAGAACCCCGGATGTGAGAAAGGTAGAGCGTTTGACGTTCCTGACTGCGTGGTCAGCAGCGGCGTTTCGGAGCTGCACAAACTTCAGAAGCGATGCTGCATTTGCGGTTTGTGAGGAAGGGCAGACATCGCTGCAGGCCTACCCAAAGGTGAGTCAGATGATCCAGGGTGTATGAGGAAAAACAACTTAATAAAAGCTTAATTGCACGGCTGAAAGCGATACGACGAATATCAATGAGTGACCTCAAAGATATCTGTCATCGGCGGGAAGAGCCCATCTGTTAGCCGAGCAGATGTAAAGGAATTTACCGTCATGGTTGCAAAAGCAGAATATAATTAACGTCTAAACTGACATATAGAGACGTTTTCACACAGGATCCCTTTTTTTTTTTCTCCCACCTAGTCGTCTGAAGTATCGTTGCTGCGATTGGGATGATTTCATCAGGAGCCCTTCGATGGTTGCGTCTTGTGTGTGCAGTGTGGCGGCAAAATAATCATTTGGTAGCCATTACTTCTCGCGGGGAGATAATGGCATTTAAGCCTTGTGATCCCCGTCCGACAGAAATCAGCCAGAACATTTACTCTTTAGTGGGTTTTCTGCAACAAAAGAGATTCTTTCTGTGGCTCCAACATATATTCTTTTGATTTTTGACTCGAGAGGAACACCCGCATTCCTCCGCGGGAAGAAAGCGAGGCGAGGAAATGTTCGTGAGAATTCTCCGAACGACCGGAGACTGGAGGCTTAAGGCGGTTTTTGAAGGCAGTTATTGGCTGTAGGGGTCGGCGAACCCTGAGCAGAGGTCACAGACGCTTATTTGAGATACTTCATTCTATCTGTGGCAGAAAAAGATGCTGAAGGAGGTTTAGTCGCCGCCGCCATCCGCCTTTGAGCATGTCTGCATTCAGCTCGCAAGGTTAGTCGTCTTTGCTTTGGCGATTTCTCACCTTCAACCAGAAACTCGTCTGCTGCCTCAACGTATTCCGTGCAAACGAATCGAATCGAGGAGAAAAATCTCCCCCTAATGTAAAATATTTGACTGACCTTTCCCTAAAATCCCTCCTGTTCTTCCTCTCACTAAGGTTTATCTGTCTAAAAAATCGGAAAATGATCCATGATATTGTTTTTGAGTTATCGCGCTAACACGAAGGATCTGCGTCAGCTGACGCGATCGCGGCGATGACGATTTCATAATATAACCGACTTTCTCTGGGGATATAATTGTATCAATTTGAATTTGGCCTTAAAATGAAAGTTTGCTGAATTTCTAACTCCAACTGTGTCGTTACCGTTGTTTTATGCGATGACCTTGCAAACCGGTTTAAAGTACATACTGTGTATATAGATACAGAAGATATTTTTACGGTGATGTGTTCTACAAGGCTCCTCCTACACTGTGACATCATCGAGGTCAGCCTGTTACTGGCCTTTTCTGTGGGAGACTGTCGGTGTTTATGTTGGAGTCTATATAAGGAGAAGAAACTGTCTGGATGAACATGAGCAGAATGTATAAGAGTAAAGCGTTTGCCTGCAGAACAGTTACTAAAGGAACACGTTTAATCGGGGTCAGCGTGCAGCAGCCGACATCAAAGAGGGGGCTGAATAAATATTTATGCAGAAAGACGTACTTTTGTCAATACTGATGCGGTTGTTTCATGTGGAAGCGGCGACGAACCCTCAACGCTCTCATGATGCCCTCGTCAATCACGCACAGAAATCAACGTCCAGGGTCAAATTTAACGACTGTGGAATGCACGAAGTGGCGTGGGTTCGTCCGCTCAAGGTTGCGATCTTGAAAAACTCGCCTTGAATCGGGATCGCAGCAGAGAAGAGAAGAAGTCGGATCCAACCGAAAGGAGGTCAAAGACGTCGCGTAGGTTCATCAGTGTACTTTCTATGGAGATTGAAAGTTGATTGTAATTACCCATCAGCCATAACTTTATGACTAGAGGTGCTGAGCAGAGACACTGAAGGCCGGTTACGTCAGACTTTCCTCGATCGGTCGAGATATAAAATAAGTGAAAATAAAACGTTGTACATTCAGTCCATTTTATGTTAAACGGTGGTTTTTATTCAGGGACTCTGAGTTCCCGCTAGCATTAGCTGCTCTGCTAACGTTAGCTTCTTAGATTGTTGTGTTCCTCGTTGCTTTGTGCGTGAAAATCAGAAATAAACAGTTTAGAAAACGCTGCTGTGTGACGTTGTCCAGAAACGACACACAACCTTATATATTGCTGCAGTATCGAGAATTCTCTGATATATATCCATACTTTACCTTTGTGCCATATCAAATCCCCCCTTTTATATAAATCGCCACTTTATTACTATCCAACCCCGCATTATATTCTATTCTTCACTTCAGCTGCTTTTCTGCTGCATGATTAACAATGTCTGCGATAACTAGTCCGGCCCCGTTTTAATGACAGATATTTATCAGCGCCGTCTGAATAGCTGCTGATTAAAGCACAATACATTTCACCTCGTCTGGTTGCTGCGATGAACACGAAGTACGTGGAGCTCCAGAGCTTCACGTCGGCGCTGATCCGGTCCGGTCGTGGTCGACGGCAGACAAAGGAATGGGAGGCATTACGAAACTTATAAAAGTCGGCGCGATCCAAAAGTTTCCCTATTTTTAACTGTGAGGACCAGATATTCAATTATTTGTCGAGTATTAGGGGTGTAACGATTCATGGGTCCATAGCGGTATATCAGTTTGTTGCAACGATCCAATCAAATCGTTGGAAAGTCAAAAAAAATTATATATATATCGTCTTTTTTAAAATACGCCTTTATTTTCAGAGAGAAGAATGGAGTGTTCTTCAAATGATGAAGGCTTCCTGATTCAGTCTGAATGTTTACTTCCTAAAACAACGTGGGATAAATAATTAGCGCTCGGTCTGTTAGCTTAATGCTAACACATAGTGGGAATTGCCATATACATGCTAACGTAGCTAGGATAGAAAAAACAACATTTGTATCTAAAGATGAAAAATGCGTCTCTTTACGCTCAGTGGTCATAATGTTATGGCTGACATTTAGAGATTTGTGCCAAAGAATAATCTATTCCACCAGGAGAGAATTAATCTCTGCTCCCTCAACAATCGTTACATGACAGCATGGCTGCCGACTGCCGCGCTCGCCACCGCGCTCGCCACCGATGTTTTAACGCGTAGCCGCGGAGTCAAAGACGGGAACATGCACGCCGCAGAGAGCTCCGGGGTTCATGGGTGTCACTGATCACATCCGCCGCCCGGATGGTCACACGCTCGACGGCGTGTTTGGGCATCAGTGGATAACGACCAGCAGGGCGGCCTTTGAGGATCTCAGAGCCGCCTTCACCTCGGCGTCTTACAACCGCACAGTTGACTGAATCCAAAAGGCCCAGCAGCCACCGCAATTATCGGAAAAGCGCGGTCGTCGCAAAGCATAACACGGCCATGAATGAGCTCCGACCAATTAAAGGTGACTGGAGGTCAAGGAAGCGGTGGGGGAATTATGCTGATGTCATGACTCGGATCAAATGTCGGCTAATAACAATAACCTTCAGCGAAACGACTTGTTAGGTCCGACCAGAGTCTCAGACGCTCTCCGGGGAGAACGGCGAGTCTGGCCTTTTAATCCGAGTGAGTGATGGTGGGAAACAGGAGCAGGTGAGAGCGCCGGGATTTCTTATTTTATTTATTTTATTTTTCCCACCTTCACCCGGCTCCGCCATGATCGCCCAAATGAACAATAATGACAGTATCTCTCTCTCTCCCTCTCTCTCTCTCTCTCTCTCTCTCTCCCTCTCCCTCTCTCTCTCTCTCTCTCTATATATATATATATATATATATATATATATATGTGTCTTTGGGTTTTATGGGAGTTTTTGGAAACAAACACTCCAAATCGGTTTTACTGACAAACATTAACATCGAGGGGAATGAAATCCTTCTGACTTTGTTTACAAACCCGCTCCATCATCAGCATCATCATCAACAGCCCCTCGCCGCGGCGTTCCTCTTCTTGCAGCTCCTTCTAACTCGGGGGTCTTCAACATGCATGAGTATTGCTGCACACTGATGGCCTATTGTGACCGACTGCTGAGTAAATTGCTCAATCAGTCGGCTCCAGATTGAATTTGCTCACGCCTGTGTGTGGTGTAAATATCCCGCTGGTACCGTCGCCGCAAATTGATAAATGGCGGGAAAGAAATGACTAGTATTGCATTTCTGCTATAATTAGGGAAAAAAAGGAAAAATGTTGCGACATATGCTTGATAAGAACGCGATCTCATCAACGCCGGAGACACAAAGCGGAGGCGCGGTGCTGGAGTTCGTTATGTAAAGGTCAGACGGTTGATGGCGGTCGTTAGCGGTGGTGATTGTCTGGACTCGCCGTTTTCGAGTCTTTATCGCGTCAGCGTTTGAGGTCCGCAAACGGTGGTTTCCAGTATTAAAGCTCCGATCTGCTGTAAATCTGTCAGCCATTGTTCACCTGACAGTGAGACCATCGTCTCCACTCCCCGCCCGTCGCCACGGTGAACCGCCCACGCCGGAGGAAACACCGGCGTCCGGGCGTCATCAGCTGACGGCGCGTTTGCAGATATAAAAGGCTGCATCTCTAGCATAAAGCAGCCGAGACAATCCCAGATGTGGCGTTTCTGAGCAGAGCATCATTTGCCCCCACCACCACCACCACGCCACCGAAGCGCCTATCGACACTCAGGGACGGCGCCCTGTGGCTCTTTGTTGTCTCACACTCAGCGGGTCCAGATGCTTCACCACCGCTGGTTCGTTGTTTATTCTATTTAAAGTCTCAGCTCAAGTCAGAAAGTACGGGCAGATGGTCCGGGTCAGAGGGAGGCGCTGTCACCAGGCTGGGGGGCGGGGGTCGTCAGAAGTCACGTACACAAGGGAACGCTGATAACAGAGATGACGGGTGAATGAACACGCCGAGGATCAAACAGGTCTTGTTATCACATCGCTTTGGGTTCATGTTCTGCTGGGAAATTTCCGCCTCCTGCCGTTTCCCGGATGTGTTTTCCTTTATTTAACCTTTATTCACTCCGGTATCGTTTTAAAAGCCTCATCAGAATGAAGACGCTCCATATCTACACACCTTTCTGAAATAAAACACTGAATTTTCCCTTCCTTCAGTTGCGGTAGACCTTATCCTCATGCGCTCTTTGTGGCGCCCGTATATGTTACAGCCGTTTCTCTGGGGCGAGAAAGCGTAGCGGCGGCAGCGCGATAAAGGCGTCTATCTGGAGATAGGGCGGAACATTTGGAGCATCTTTGGTCCCAGTATCGTTAGAAGCTTCATGACATCACATGTACAGAGGCAGGCAGCCAATCTCCTGCTGGATGTCCTCTCTGCTGAGCAGAGATATCACACAATGGGGGAATCATGTCCACTTCCTTTCCTTCTGAAGTGCCGTCCTCACGTCGAGACTCGCCACGAACTCCCGCTATTTTATTATTAAATGTTTTGGTGTCCGGAAGATTGATGGCCTCGGCGCTAATATCTCTTTTCTTTCTCTACAGGCTGTATATTTTTTTTGCTGCAATCTAGAAATTGAAACCCAGCGGCTCCCTCAAGGGTTCGTGTTTTGTTTACAGACAATACGTAGAGAGTGAAGCACTCGTAGCCTCCCTCGAGTCAAAGAGTTCGGCACTCAAACTTGGACCGTCGGATTTGAAGTACGATGTCTGGGTTTTATTTTGGACGTTGATTTTTATTTCATGCGTACATAAAGAAGGTGACTGAAGCGGCTTTTTTTCCTCACCTTGGACATGTTGTCGAAGCGAGGCCGTTTGTATCTTGTAAAGACGCAGACAAACCTTTTATGCTTTCTTATCAAACAGATTATCGTGCTTCTTCTTTCCAGCGTTCGTCCATTGTCCAGGGGACTTTGGACACTCTTTGATTTATTCAGACTCCTGCCAGACTTTTACGAGGAGCTATCTCCATTTTAAAGCATCTTTCGCTGGTTCATAGCCTTCGTTGATTTCTTTTTCCCTTTTTTGTTATCCACAGGACATTCATCGGAAGGAGTTTTAGGGGCCAGGCTAAATGAAACACAAGGAGAGGAGGGAGACTTTTTTTTTTTTCTTATTATTTCATTTCAAGAAAAAAGCAGAAATGTCGACGATAAAGTCGTACTAAATCAGACAAATATTTTTTTTTTTTATTTTGTATATTTTCCATTCCTCTGTCAACACACAACGTCTACTATCACTGAAATTTGATAGAATTTAATACAACATCAATACAACCGTTGATGCTGTACATCTTCAGCTCGTCACACCGATTCATGTTTCCACTTTATTCTTAACATTTCAACTTTTCTTCGACATTTCAACTTTGTTCTCGACATTTGGATTTTTTTTCTCTCGACATCCCGGCTTTTTTCTAGACTTTTTTTTTCAACATTTCCACTTTTTAACAACAATTCAACTTCATTCTAGATTTTTTACTTTTCTCCAACATTTCGACTTTGTTCTCGACATTTCAACCTTTTTCCATATGTATCGTCTTTATTCTAGACATTTAGACTTTTTTTCTACATGTCGTCTTTTTTCTCGAAATGTCTACTATATTCTAGATATGACCACTTTTTTTTAACATTTCGAAATTTCCTTGGCATTTTCACTTTTTTTCTAGAAATGTCGACTTTTTTTGCAACATTTCAACTTTTTTACGACATTTCAACTTCATTCTAGACATTTCTACTTTTCTTCAACATTTCGACTTTATTCTCCACATTAGGACTTTTTTTGACATTTCAACTTTTTTCCATATATATCGTCTTTATTCTACACATCTAGACTTTTTTCTACATGTCTTTTTTCTCGAAATGTCTACTATAGTCTATATATTACCACTTCTTTTTTTTTTGATATTTCGACCTTTTGTAGGCATTTTGACTTTTTTCTAAATATGTCGACTTTATTCTCGACATTTCGAAATGTTTTATTTTGGAAAAAATCTGGCGTGAGTTCTTTTCTGAGTTCTGGCTCGGGTCGACACTTCATTTACATTTTCATGTAAAATCCAACACCCTGTTTTCACTTCCACATGTTTTATGTAATATCACTGGTGAAAATAATGTCCCTATCAATGTGGGCGGGGTCATAAAAAGAAAAGACAAGCTATAAGTACGCCTGTAGGCAGAGTTCTCGGACATGTAGAATACGTCATATCGGTCACATGTGAACATATCATGAATTTCCCATGTGAAACATGAATTTTTCATGCTGTTGTTTTCATGTCTCTAGGAAGGGAATTGTCCCTCCCCAAAGAGCAGAGGACATTCCTGGAATACTGCCTATACTGCTGTGAAGGAGGCCACGTTGTTGGTGAAACGGGTGGAATGGGTGCTCCTCTCTCAATCTGACAGTAATTGATCCTTTAAAGTCGGACAGAGGATCAGGACTGAAGGTTTTCCTGCTCCTCCATAGACTTTATTATTCCTCAAAGGAAACATTCAGTCATGACCAGCAGCTCCAAACAAACAGACATGAGAACGGTGGTGATTTGTTGTCGACTCTTACTGCTGCCTGGCTCAAAGGACCTGCGGTGGCGCTCTGTCTCGCACTGTGGGTGTAACCGTTACTGAAGGAGCTGCTCAGATGTTCCACAGTCTCATGTAGGGGGTGAGAGGTGTTGTCCAGGATGGATGTCAGCTTAGTTAACATCCTCCTCTCACCCACCTCCTCTACAGAGTAAAGGTCCAGGACACAGCTGGACCTCCGCCTCTACAGAGTCCCGAGGAAGGTCCAGGACAGAGATGGACCTCCTCCTCTACAGAGTCCCGAGGAAGGTCCAGGACAGAGATGGACCTCCTCCTCTACAGTGTCCAGAGGAAGGTCCAGGACAGAACTGGACCTCTTCCTCTACAGTGTCCAGAGGAAGGTCCAGGACAGAGATGGACCTCCTCCTCTACAGAGTCCCGAGGAAGGTCCAGGACAGAGATGGACCTCCTCCTCTACAGTGTCCAGAGGAAAGTCCAGGACAGAGCTGGACCTCCTCCTGTACAGAGTCCAGAGGAAGGTCCAGGACAGAGCTGGACCCCCTCCTCTACAGAGTCCCGAGGAAGGTCCAGGACAGAACTGGACCTCTTCCTCTACAGAGTCTAGAGGAAGGTCCAGGACAGAACGGGACCTCCTGACCGGCCCATTGAGTCTCTTCCTGTCCCCCTCTGCGCTTCCTCCACCCCAGCGGACCACAGCGTCATAGAAGGTCTTTAACAGAGTCCTCCACACTCCGATGGACCTCAGTCTTCACACGTGACGTAGAACACTTGTTCTGCTCATCCGGGCTCTGACCTTCAATCTCCTCCACCGGAGGGCGGCGAGCGGCGCAGGGCGGAGGAGGGGGTGGAGAGTCACGACAACAACTTGAATTCTATTCTAGGATTATTACGGTCGGAGGATTTGCTCGAGTGGCCATCCCATCGATTCTCCTCCCTGTTACTCCTCAACCGCAGATTCTGTGCGGTCCACTCTCATTCTGTCTGTTCTGTTCAGTTCTGATCCGTTCCGTTCCGTCTCCGGCTCATCATTCCATGCCTGCACCTGCGTTCGGCCGGTCGTTGTTATCTCTCTGTGTCTTTCACCGCCGGCTCGATGCTGCTGGGGGGGTCGCTATTTTTTTGTCCGCAAATCAAAGTAAGTGCCCAGCCTGTTAAAGGTCAAAAGGTCGAATCCTAGCTGTGGATGAGCAAAGAGGCAAACAGCTAAACTTAGATTGTTGTTTTTCCCAGAATGCTGTGCCCTTTTGTTTTTATTTACTACATACCGTGAATCATATATGTATGTATATATATATATATATATATATATATATATATATATATATATATATATATATATATATATATATATATATATATATATATATATCTATATATATATATATAT
>VRLP01001878.1:0-108349 GCA_009660295.1 Lophius piscatorius
GGCCAAGGACTGATCCCTGGGGGACCCCACAGGTGACGGTGTGTGTCCGGGACTTTGAACTTCCAAGGGAAACGTATTCTGTTCTGTCAGTGAGGTAGGATTGAAAATATCCCCCTTGTGCTTGTACACCTGTTGCTGGTGTGCATTTACTAACTTATCTTAACTAATTAAATTATCATCTTATTCATTTTTAGTGATTTTTTTCACTGCTTTTATCTTGCTGGTAGTTCTGTTTTGAATTTTTGTTCTTATTGATCATAATACCAAGGGATTATGAAGTTATGAAGTACAAATACTTCGTTTTCTATACTTAAGTAGACTTCTTGGGTATCTGTACCTAAAGTATTGTTCTGGAATTGCATCCATTCTAACACCTGAACCTGAATGGAAAATTACACTTAGAAATACAGTCCTTTGTTGTATCTCTAGGTGCATATCACGCATGACGGATTTATAAGGACCTCAAACTCATGCAAGAAAGTCGAGCAGCAAGACAGAATGTGATGTCAGTATTTTTATATTGATTGCATGCAAATGGCATTGATAGAAGTTGAAATAAAGTCCCTATCCCTTAAATTAATATCATATTAATATGACATCGGTTTCAGAAAGAAGAGAACAGAGTTGACGGTAGAAATGTCCTTCCACTTTTACAGGAGTAAAGAAACAATATTTCTACTTTTAACAGTCGTTCGGACACATGAAAGAGTCTTTCTTTCACAAGTAACTGGATTTTTGCTTAAGCAAAGAATGTGTGTACTTTTGCCAACTCCCTCTGCTTTTATTTTAATCTTATGATTTATTTTTTGTCCAGTGCTGTAGGTCCAGAAAGTAAAAAAAACAAATTCATTATTACAATTAAGCGTCTTATGTCACACTCTGCTTATTTCCTGTTTCAGGAGTCATTTCAGGTCCTGTGAAGATTAGACCCCTTGTAGAGAACACCGCTGTCCCATTCTGTGGCAGAGGATGAAACAACTTGACCCACTGCAGGCTGTCCCATCCGAGCCAGCAGGGGGAGCCAACACCGGTGCCAAGTGGGTAAATCCTATTAACTTCAGTCAGCATTCAGGATTTGAATGGCTGCCTGGTGCAGCTCTCTGTGTCTCTGGTTGGGTCGTGAATGATCAGATGTATAATGGTTCAGTGGTTTAGTCAGCAAACTGGAACGTAAGTCACTACACCGATAGCCAACAGAAGGTTCTTTGGCACTGGCCACTTGCTCGCTCTCCTTGACTAAACTTGAGTGGGGTTGTGCTCTGACCTTGAGGCAGCAACTGGATTAATGGATCATGCGGCCAGCTTCAAGGGTCCTTTCCTCCTACTGCATAACTGCATGGACTCTCTAGCAAGCACTTATTCTAACCCTGTAGAGTTTGTCACTCATTTTCACTCATATAAATCGCTGCACACACATTTCTGTGTGCACATCTATATTACGTGTGTGCTGTGCAAATAAAAGAGATAAAACCCTGCACTGGAAGGTTGTGCAGAGGAGTAACATAACATTTTCTACCTCTATTTTATCCAGTGTCTCTCTTCGTGCACAGCCAACCCCGTCTCCAAGGCAACCAGTTCATTAGTAGAGAAAGCTGCTTGTTGCCATAGCAACATCCCTGTGTTCCCAAGGAGATGGTGTGCATGTACTTGTGTGCTTGCTTGTGTGTGTGTGTGTATGTGTGTGTGTGTGTGTGTATGTGTGTGTGTGTGTGTATGTGTGTGTGTGTGTGTATGTGTGTGTGTGTGTGCGTGCGTGCGTGCGTGTGTGTGTGTGTGGGTGTATGTGTGTGTGTGTGTATGTGTGTGTGTGCGTGCGTGTGTGTGTATGTGTGTGTTGAAGTAGTGTGGGGAAACAGCGTAAAAGGGATAAGAATGTCGAGTTCTTCAGGAATGGGAGTGAAAGAGGATGAGAAGTTGAGGCCGTTTGTATTAGATTAGGTTCCTCAACACACACACAGTGAAAGACAGAGAGAGAGAAATGGAAAGAGAGAGAGAGAGAGAGAGAGAGAGAGAGAGAGAGAGAGAGAGACTCACAAACTCCCACACTGTCCTTACAGTCCTAATAACAATGTTCGCAGGAGAGGATCAAGTATAACGTTATCATACAGGCAGAATGTTTCCACAGTCATCCTGACCAATTATCAAACAGTGATGATTATCTTTAAATCAGGGGAGTCAGATTTCCGTAATAGCTAAGCTTTTGGCCCTCAGATAGTTGGAGATCTTACCAAGGCAGCCATGCTTCTTATTGATCTCTGTGCCTCCAGGAATATGATTGATCCTGTAGCATCTAACAAGCTGGCCAATTAAGCCTCCTCAGATTCCTCATCCTTGTCGAGCCTTCAAAATGCAACTTTTTAACAGTTTTCCCCCTGATCCATGATGCAGCCGTACATCCTGCTCAAAGCGCTCCATTAAAACCATGTTGTACAGTCACAGGCAACCCTTGCAACTTGTTATGTTTCGAGGTAAGAGAGTTGTGTGTGTAAATGAATGAGACTTGGCCACATCCCCAGTGCAGAAAAGGGCTGGTGACTCATATCTGTTGGTTTCACGACAGAAGTTCCCATGAATGTGACCCATATCTGACATCAGTATGAACACAAACATGCAATGGAACAACAACCGAGAATATAGCTTCCACAACAGTTGATTATCAAAATGAATAAACAGTGGTGCACGCACACATGCACGCATTCACTCACACACACACACATTTGTATTTGCTTTCTTTGGTAACAGTAGTGTGGTGACTGGCAGCTTTAGAGTTAACAGTTTCACACATATCTGTTCAATCTGATATTTTTCGTCTCCAAGTTGTTATTGCTCTTCCATATTAAGCTTTGTCAATAATGAATAATGATGTAACATTGATATTGGGAGAAAAATCACATTATTTCTGATCTGAACATTGACATATCAACAGGAATCTGATGTGCATCTGATTTAGCACCACATATTAAAAGATTGGATACTGTGTGATTTGTGTTCTTCACGCCGGTATTAAAAAACAACAACCCTTAAAACAAGGAACATGTCTGTGTCACATAGTTGCAAAATAAAGTCATATTGACCACTGTTGTGTCCTGAGGGAACAGTTTTTTGTTGAAGCACTTTATTTGAGTACTTCCATTTTAAAATGTACTTGCTTTTTTAACATGTTGTCATTTTATATAGTGCCATATACAAGAATTTCATCACCTTATGTGCACAGATAAAGCTGGAGGTGGAAGGGTTGAAGATTTTAAGAGTTTCATTTAGGAGTGATGAAAATGTACAGTATTAGAAATTTGCACATCAGAGCGACCGCCCAGGTTAGATATCAAAGACAAAGTAAGAGAGGTCAGATTGAGATGATTTGTACACGTGAAAAGGAGGGATAGTGGATATATTGTTAAATTGATGCTGGAGATGGAGCAGCCAGGCAGGAGAAAAAGGGGGAAACAAAAGAGGAGGTTTCTGGATGTGGTGAAAGAGAAACATGCAGTTGGTAGGTGTGAGAGGATGATGCGGAGGACAGGGCAAGATGGAAAGCAGATGATTTTCTGTTGCAACCTCTAAAGGGAAAAGACAATAGAAGAAGGATATACAAAAGTACAATATATACATTGTAATGCTAAACGATGTATGAAGATGGTAAAATTATCTGCACCATCAAAAATAGTGAAAAAATAAGATTTTTATTAGTTTACTATTTTACATTTTCATAAGAATGTGCATGTTCCCCCAAAAAACCCTCAGTTACACTTAATATAACCCTCCACTTCCGGTTGAGAATATTGGCCCAGTTTGCCGTTCTATAAAGCATAAAGTTTAAATTATTTTCCAGTTCTGTTTTACATTTTTCTAGTCAAATTCCTTCCAACTCATTAACACATGTTTTAGACACATTTCTTTAATTTTTAATCTTTACACCTCATGTATATGAAAATCAACTTTCAAAAGAGTTCAGATTTGACCAATAACAACAGGAAGTGCAGACTTTCAACCTGCAATAGGGTGTTCTTTCACTGAAGGTAAAGTTAATGATATAGATACATTTATATTACTGACAAAACTCAGTAATAACTACAGTATTACACATTTATAAATGCACTACACACTGCATCTTTTTTACAGATGGCTCTGTTTAGGCTATTCAGATTTTACATAAAAATGTTTCTGTCTTTATCATTATGCAGACCAAAAATTTTGTATTGCCTCCGAAAGCTGTGATCACACCTTCCCACTCACATACGCCCACTCTTTCTGTCCGGGCTGCTCTTTTTTTTCCTCTGCGTATCGGTCTCTTATTCTCCTTCCTCTTTCCCTCTCTAGCCGTTGTTCTCCAACATATCTGAGCAAAGAATGTGTGTACTTTTGCCAACTCGCTTTGCTTTTATTTTAATCTTATGATTTAGTTTGTCCGGTGCTGTAGGTCCAGAGAGTAAAAAAAACAAATTCATTATTACAAAAAAGTAATAACCAGTATTAGAGAGAGGAGGCTGAACCAGTTGTTCCGCCTCCTCTCTCTCGATCTCCATCTCTATCTCTTTCCCCCTGACTTTTTTCCTGCAGGGCAAGTGCAGGGGAGAAGCCTTTAATGAGATCTATGGGGAAATATCCCCCCCACCACTAAACACACATGCACATGGCAGCCGTGTCGCAATTTAACCTGTCCTTTCGTCTTTTCAGCAGTTCAGAGGAGGAGAGAATAAATTTATTTTAAGCATCGCTGTCATCCTCACTGCCCTGTCTTTCTCACATTCACCCACTCTGCACACCCTCCTCTGCTCCCCCCATTCCTCTCCCACCATTACTCCCACCTCTCTGTTCACCTTCAGGCCTCTGCCTCTCATTAGCATGAAGTAAAGGATGCATGGTCCCTGTCTGTATCCTGCAGTCCAGAAAACTAAAGAAAAAGTTCACACAAAAAACTTAAAATTGGTTATTATCTACACACCCTGAATACCATTTGAAATCGGTCAAAGTTTGGTGGAACCCAATGCAGTCATGGAGCATCACAGCAAAAAAACATCTGCAGCATCCTTCTAAACAACTGAAGAAGATGGGGGCTTGTTTTAAACATTGTGACGTTAGTCTGCTCTATGATCCCGACCGGTTTGGAAAAAGATATTTACACTTTACAGTTGTCTCTGGAAAGACACTAGTTCGTGCTTGTGCATTTGCAGGAGGTGCACAAGCACGAACACATGAACAAGAACCAACAAGAACTTGCTGCCTCTGCAGTCAAACACAACAAGAGGATATAATGTCAGATCTTACAAAGGCACTTCTTGCTGCAGCTTCAACACAACTTTTTTTTGTCGTGTTAGAAGCAACTTTCGAATAGCAGGTAAAAACTAAACGAAAGTTCTTATTGATCCCACCTCATAGCGTGTGTAAACTCACTTATAAATATTCAGGAAGCTTATCGCCACCACTTAAGTAAATGTGCGGTTTCAGGATATTAATTGAAGACTTAATTATAATTAAGATAATAATATTTTCTGATATGTGATTGTCTTCTTAACCTTTATGTAAATCTTTTTAACAGAACTGCTCAAGGACGCAAATTAATTCCAGGGTCACTTGGCAATAAAGTTTATATCGTATTGTACTACATGAATAATACCGAGGAAAATCTAGTTGAAGCAACAACTCAAAAATTAAGTATTTAAATACAAGTGAAAACATAACTATTCAGTTCAAATATCAATGAGAACAACTTAATTTTGAATTAGTACATGACTTTAAAACTGAGTGTGATTCCTGCCAATTAATAAGTTATTGCTTTGACCGTAGGAGAAAAATAATTATCTTAACTTAAATCTAATTAGTTATTACATCAGAAATGGGAATGATTCAGAAAGATTGATGCAAACTGTTAATGGTGTTAATTCTTTAGTAGGTCCTAAACGTTGTTTGTATATTCGAGCTTGGACTTGTTCCCTAGATAAGATACACACTAACACCTACGGCTTTGCTGATATATTGAGGTTCTTAGTAGAAAAAGCATGGAAATAAGGGCTTCTTTTAATCAATTTGGCATCTGAAGTCTTCTGGAAGATTTTGAGTCCATCAAACACACTGCAAAGGTCATTTAATGATTGTCTTTTTTGCTTTCTTTTAATATTAAAAACAATTCCCAATCTTCTTCAGTTATTTAGGTGAATGCTACTAGACTGTTTTGTTGTGAAGCTTCAGAGAAAAGCCCTCAAAATGGAAATGGAATGAACGGAACTACACACCGAGTTATGATATTTTGATAGAACTGTTCCTTTAACACATCTCAACTGGATGCTTAAATCAAAGTCTTAGTATGTGAGTGTGTGTGTGTGTGTGTGTGTGTGTGTGTGCGTGTGTGTGCGTGTGTGTGTGTGTGTGTGTGTGTGTGTTTTTATGGGGCTCAATCCTGCCTGAGCAACTACTGCTTGTACTTCAGAACTCACTAGAATTCAAGAGGTGAAGACTCATTTGTTTCATGCTGTTTAATTCACTCCACAGGCAAATACAAGCCTGAGTGCGTGTGAGAAACTTTGACAATATAATAAACCTACACACAAAACTGCCTCCGCTTCCTGCTGCGAAACAATCATATCAACCACTCCGTTACACAGATCTGACAGTCACTTTGAGCACAAGTGGGTAAATGGACTGGTGTCTATTTCCATTAGTGGAACATTAGTGGAAACTCAGATCCCACTCATCTGTCTCAATACGCACATTCTTAACATGCATTAGTCATCATTTCAACAGAACTGACTGACAGCGCTGGATGGGATATTTAGATCATTCGCTTCAGTGCATCAATCAGCACGACTCTGTGAAAATACTCTGGTATAAGTATAACTTATCGTATGATCTAAGAAAAACAGAACTATTTTTGATTTCAAAAACTCAGAAAATGAATTCATTCTTATTTGTTGAGTCCGGATGGTGTCAAATAAATGAAATAGACATTTATTTGAAATGTTTTAGAGCAGAAATGATGCAAATTAGGAAATGACTAAAGTCAAATATACCTCTAGATTGTACCTACACTTAGGTACACTACTAACATAATGGGACTTGGCACCTTTCCACCCCTGAGTATCATTAAGACCTCATTGAGTTGATTATTTGTAGGTAAAAAGATTTTGTGGGCTAAAACTGTGCTACATTTGGTTAAATATGTAAACTGTCTCTGTAAAGTGGACTGAAAATTAAATTACATTAAAGTACATTTTCATATTGGTATAGCTGAAAATGATGATTAATTTTTTCTTAATCAGATTTTTTTTTACTTCAAACTCAAGGTTTAACATGACATTCTCAGCACTCATAGTAAACATCACCATGACAACAGATAAGTTTTCATTAGGGAGATTTACATGACCATACCAAAAAAGTAGGCTTACAATGTTATAAAGAAAACAAATGAATAGGAAAATTCAACAAGTTACAACCCAGATAACCAGAATGATGAGTTTGAAAAATGAACTAAGAATAGCAATCATTCCAAGAGAATTCTGTTAAGGTCATACAAGAGATTCAAATCCTGTTGCAAAAAGCTGCCTTGTTTCTAGATTTTTAGGGTCGACGGTGGCTTAGTTGGTAGACTGGTTGTTCTCTTATCTGAAGATCGGTAGTTCAATCCCCGGCCTCGACAGTCCACATGTCGACGTGTCCTTGAACAAGATACTGATCCCCTAGTTACTCCCAAAGGCTGTTCCGTTGATGCATGAATGACGGCGTGAATGTTGACTGCTCCTGATGAGCATGTGGCACCTTGCATGGCAGCCTCTATCATCACTGTATGAACATTTGTGTGAATGGATGGATGATGGCTCACAATGTAAAGCACTTTGAGTGGTCGAGCAGACTAGAAAAGTGCTATATAAGTACAGTCCCTTTACCATTTTAACCTGTAAATCTCCAAAACACATTCATCAGTAGTTGGAATGGGACAGGAAATCAGCTGCCATGATGCAAAATAACTTTCCTTATAGCACTCAGCGTAGTCTCAAAGTCTCAGCAGAATTCATTCAATAGAATGTCTCCTTGACCTTTTTTTAAGTATTACATTTAAATACTAAAGAGCTGATTTTCCGAAAGCGTAGCGATGGCTCAGATCTCCTGTTAGCAGATGTAGAAGGCTTGCTTTCTGCCAAGTGCAACAGCTGAGAGAAATGTCACAAAGTAGGCTTCAACAGCTCTATTAAAGGACAAATTCACCCAAAATGAACATTAACTCATCGTATTCTGATAGAAGGTCTGTTAAAATCTCTTATTCCACAAATTTCCATTTTTGGTGCTTCATAGCAAAACAGCTCTGCAGCATTCTCTTAAATAACTGAGGGAGATGGGAGATGAGATCCCACTTTAAAAGAGATCATGTAAGACCAATTTTAAGGTGAAATCTTAATTTATCTCAAGTATAGAAGTCTTAAAGCCTATTCATGCTCAGTGTTAGACACATATAGGGATACACCTTTCGTTTAAACTCATGCTTTAATTTCGTATGCATTTGTGCAAGTTTTCCAACTGATGCGGAGGAGACATGAAATTAGCAGCACCACTTGAAAGCATTTAGGGTAGTGAACCCATAATTCATGGAAGGGAAAACAAATGTCCACGGGTATGTCAAATAAGAAAAAAGTCAAGGGAAAGATCAACACTAAGTATATTGTGTTTGCTGCATTATACTTAAAACATGCATCATCCTAACCACCTCTACTGTTGCCATTTTTGTTATTGCCTAAACTTTTAACTCTTCACTGCCATCTTATAGATGTATGGCTAATGTAGAGGTTGCATGGAGGAATGTGCTGACGGATATGTTCTAAGCGGATGCATATCATTTCTTTGATAGCTGGGGTGTAACTTGAGGTGCTAATGCACCTTGAAGAAGATGCATTAGCCTAAACGTGTGTACCTGCGTCACATAAGATCAGTAAGACCTCACCATTTCTTCAGATCCATCATTTACCTTCTTCCTGGCAGTTTATGGTTCACACACAGCAGACGGATCTCTGCTGAAGTTACAATGTCAGAGCTAAAGTTGCATTTTCAGTGTTTGGTAAGTAGCTTCATGTGAGCAGAGCTCACTCCGGTGCAGGAACACACCTTGAACATTCTTCGGAGCACTTGCATGCCCCTTTAGTTTAGAGGATAAAGTCAAAATTTCTGCTCACTAAAGGATATTATTTAAGATAAGAGTTGAATGGAATTATTTTATCTCTCTTTGTTTAGTTTTGTTTGTTTGTTTGTTTATAAATGTTTTGAATCAAGACCTCATTTTCTTCAGTCATTGTTTAGGGAAATGTTGAAACTCTGCTTTGCTGTGATGCTCAAGAAATATTTTATGGGAAATTGCACTTCAACAAGGCTTTCCATCAGCATGAAAGTGAGGATCTTTCCATTTTGGGTGAACTGATGCTTTAATAGTTTTATAACAGCAAAGGTAAATCCCACTGCCATCACCATTTCTTTCTTCAGAGGGCTCTCTGCCAGATCGCAGAATATTCGCAAAAATGAATGAAATGAGAAAGGTTACATGTTGTAGTTGCACAAATACAGGCTTTTATGGGTTGTAGAACTTCTCAAGTTTGGGATTAGTTCAACAACAACCCGATAACGAGAATAAAGGTTGTCATTATATGTTCTATCCATGGATATTTTGAAGCTCTATCCATGGATATTTCATGTTTATTTCAATTTCATCATTTAAAAACGTTGTTTCTGCAGTCGACTTAGGTTTATGCACAAAAACCTCATAGTGGTTAGGATATTATCAAGTCTAGGTTTGAAATTTCTGGTTTGAACAAACACTTCTTTCAAAAAGAAAATCCTCAGCTTTGTCGTCACACAGATGGCTGCTGCAATTATCCAGTTCTTTTTGGATCCAACTAAATACAAGTAATGTCAAACAGTGGTTGTAGTGGCCATTAGGAAAGAAAAAGAATTGAACTTAAATTAAACTTATTATCAAAGAGCCACTTATAAACATCGTATTTCTATACATGTGAACAAATACGTTGTCTGTACCAAGTTCATGCATTTTTTGACAGTTCATCTACCAAGGACGCAATAAATCCAACAAAGAACAAAGAAAGTTTTATGTGGCGGCAGTTGCGGATGTGGTCGTGGGCGCAGTGGCGGCAATGCCAATAACATAACATCCCCAATTTTTCTATATTACACGTGAAAATATATATGACGAGCACGAAAATTCTATCAAATTTCAATATTAAGGTAATAATTTAGAATAATCAAACAACACTATTTCTTAGTATTACTATACTCGTGAAAAACGTTTAGTCGTCTCTAACTTTGCAGAATTTGCACATTGGTGTTACATCACCATCATCAACACCATCCCTTCCTACTGCTGCTACGGAAGACAGGTCATAAGCATGTCATCCCCATTTACCTACGTATGTTTGTGTATTGGAGACAACATAATTTGATAAATGTGACATGTACAAGTGTAAGACATCTTTGTTTTGCTACAATGACAACATTTTATTCTGGTGCCTGTCTGTTTTAAATTTCTATTACTGGAAAAATATCCTCACTTTTCTGAATTTAATTGTGCCCATTCTCTTCAAAATGTTTCGCTTGAAAAAGCGTTATCATCACAACTCTATTAGCTTTTTTTGATTTGGTATTGTATTAAACAGTCATGTAGAAGAATCATTGTTTTTGATTTGCCAAATATGAAAATGAGCCTGAAGAGCACAAGCCCCACCGGAACCGCTTCATAAACTAGCATACTAATTTGCAAAGGTAAATTGTGCTGCATCAAATTGCATAATTTCAGGGACGCACAACACTGATAATCAGATTTATTAATAAGGTATATACAAAACTAATAACCAGTGTTTGCATGCGCTCTCTCTGCGTCACTGTTCTCCAAATCCTCCTCCTCCCATTTGTAATACTTGCCTTTGCAGGCTACAGTCACTCCCTCGTCTCATTACAGCACAATTAACGAGCAATTAGAGTTTACTGAGGGAGAATTAGCTGACATGTAGAGCCGACCTGGTGTACTGGGAATGCAAAGGGATATTACCCAGCACCGGTGAGAAAAGGAGGAAGAGGAAGAAGAGGAGGACAGAAGATGACCCAGAGGAGGAAAAGGTCAAGAAAATCAGAGGCTTTAATCCTTAATGTGCAGGGAGCAAATGGGAGAAAGACAAAGTGAGAAGCTGCCTGAAGTGGATGAGTCAGGAAAGGAGGAGAGTGAGAAAGTGAGTAAATGCGATAGCGATGGCGGGTTATAACTCTTGCGACCTTGGGGAACAAGACAAAATGCATGTCAGTACATTTTGGCAGAAAGTCTAAAAGGTCATGTTTTAGTTTTTAATTTGTCAAGGTTTATCTGCATCTCTTAGTTTATTGAGCTACTCGCTTCGATCAATGAGCCAAAGAAGGAAAGATGATGATGAAAATAAAAACAGAAAAAATATTACCCCGTTTATAATAAGAGATTGTTGATTTTTAGCTTTCAGATCAGTTGGAAAAAAAAATGTTGCAACAAATCCTTTGGTGTGAAATATATATAATAGAGTTAGTGACGTGGTCATAAACTTCCCATTTTAAAAATACATTAATTCAATAATTAATTCCATCTTCACACATAAGTTGAAATGATTTACATAAAAATCTTTCCAGCAAAAAGAGAGAAAACAGAAAATCTGTATTCCAACGATGCCAGACTTATTTTTCCCTGAAATTGTTCTTGAATATAATTACCGAATTTGGTTTTGTTAGCTAATGGAGACCTTTGTTGTGTGTGTTGCTCTTCTTAAAAGTGTAATATTTCATATCTTGAATACTGATATTGCAGAAAACAGTTTGCTATGTGAATATGGTGTGAATTGTATGTTATCTTATCTTATCTTGTCTTGTTGTTGGTCTGCGCTGCCCACTTTTATTTATCATGACTATTGTTTATTTGATAGGGACAGTATTCCTAAATGAGGGTATCCAATTAAAGTACCATATCAATGTTCATGGCAAATACTTGTTTGCAATACTCTTCCCTAGAAGGACTTCTCTATAACTGACAGAATTAAACAGAATTCGAGAAAGTGCACTGCCCTGAGCATGAATTGAGTTTTTTTACCCATGTCTAACCAACATGTTGGACAAGGGTAAAAAAAAATTTGTTTTTTTCTCAGATTCTTTAACATGAAGACTTTTTCAACATTTTTCTAAAACTGGATCCACATCCACTGGTATCCTTCCAGGACTATGAGTCTTATTTAGTTTAAAGCTGAATTAATGGGTATCCTGTGGGCTGGTGAAGATAAGCCTTCTACTGATTGCCATTCTAGTTTACAATGTTACAACGTCCAGTGAGTGAATTCTGTGTTTTCATCTGAGGTTCTGGGGCTCTAGTGCAATATCTACTTGTAGTGAATGTCACATTTTAACATTGATCTAAATTCATCAACAAATTTTACAAATCATAAATTGTGCATTGTAATGACTGTTCATTATTTACAAAAGAAAACAGGATTGACATACAATTGCAGAAGTGGAGAAGGTGATATGTATGTGAAGTTATTAAAGCTAAAAACAACTTGATTTTCATAACCTTAAAATAATACAGACATAGCATGCACCCAAGATCTCACTATGTTGATTTTGTTACAGGTAATTATATTGTTAATATATTGTTTAGTGCAGACTACTGCACATGCCAATATGATGACCTTTCTAAAGTGTAATATATGCCATATATGTGCCTCTATTTTTATTTGTGCAGCATTTTTTTATTCATTTGGATTTTATTTCCAATTGTGGAATGACATTTGATATATGCTACAACTCTAACCCCAAGAAAAATCCAGCCACATAGGGGTCAAAAACCGGTGCACTTCTAGTGCCGGTCCCTAGGCGACATCGGAAAAGGCATCTGACGTAAAACCTATAGCAAATCAATATGATGAACAAAAAATTGATTTGGCAAATCACAGAAAGAAGTGATAAAGGGGACAGATAGGAAAGTACTTGGTATGTCATCTGGTCAGAGGAAAAAAGATTAAGAGTCTTGATTGTGGAATTAGGAGGTTCAGGAGAGTACTTGCAAAAAATGATTGACAAAAAAAGTGGGAGAGCTGTGTGAGCTGGAGGTCAGTGTTCGAATGTGCCAATAGGACCACATCATCCGCAAACAGCAGAGACGGGATCCTAAGGCCACCAAACCCGAGACCGTCTACCACTCGACTGAGCCTAGAAATTCTGTATGTATGTATGTATGTATGTAATAAAAATTATGAACAGAATCGGTGACAAAGGGCAGCCCTGGCGGAGTCCAACCGCAGCTGGAAACGAAACTGACTTACTGCTGGCAATGCGAACCAGACTCTGACTGAGATTGGACGGTCATAAGCCTTCTCCAGACCCACAAAGCACATGTGGACCGGTTGGGCAAATTCCCATTTCCCCTCCAGCACCCTTGAGAGGGTATATAGCTGGTGAAGTGTTCCATGACCAGGACAAAAAATGCATTGTTCTTCGTGATTCCAAGGTTCGATTATCGACCGGACTCTCCTCTCCAGTACCCTGGCGTAGACCTTCCCAGGGAGGCTGAGGAGTGTGATCCCCCGATAATTGGGACACATCCTCTGGTACCCCTTCTTGAAAAGGGGAACCACCTCACTGTGCCACTCCAGAGGTACTGCCCTCGATGACCACGCAATGTTGTAGAGGCGTGTCAGCCATGACAGCCCTACAACATCCAGAGCTTTAAAATACTCAGGGCGGATCTCATCCACCCCAGGGCGCTGCCGACGCGGAGTTGTTTAAGAGCCGCAGCGACCTCAGCCCCAGTGATGAGCGGACCCACCTCCAAGTCATCCAGCTGTGGTTCCTCCTGGGAATACGTGTTGGTGGGATTGAGGAGATCACCAAAGTATTCCTTCCACCGCCCGATAACCTTCTCAGTTGAGGTCAGCAAGTCCCCATCCAGCCTGTAGACAGAGTGGACGAATGACCGCTTTCTTCCCCTGAGACGCCGGACGGTTTGCCAGAACCCTTCCCCTAGGACCTCTTTACAACACAGCTCCTGGGATCACTAGGGTACTCAAACTGCGACGATAGAGTGAGGTGGCAAATCTTTAACAAAAGACTTATGATGAGTTGTATGAGAACGCTTGAACGCTTGAACACTGAGAAAGGATAAAAGGACTCAAGATTGGAAGGATTTGCAGCAGGTCAGATTGATTAAGAATAGTGATGAAAATGTAATGACAAGGAGAGTGTGAAGGTAAGATGGTAGGAACACTCAGAAGATCTGATGAATGAAGAAAATGAAAGTTGTAAAATGTGAGAATTGTAAATGTAAAAGTTATTAAAGTAAAATGATTGGTATGGACAAAATGAGTGAATAATGGAAAGGCGGCTGGTCCTGATGACATACCAGTGGATGTATGGAGGTGTCTAGGAGAGAAGGGAGTGGAGAATTTAACTAGATTGCTCAACTCTATCTTGGAGTTTGAGAGGATGCCTTAGGAATTGAGCAAAAGTGCACTGTTGGCGATTTTTAAGAACAAGGGTGGTGTGCAGAGCTACAGTAACTACAGTGGTATAAAGCAGATGAGTCAGTGAAGATCTGGGCCCCAGAAAAATTCCCTAAGGTTGAAATATCATATCATATTCTATCCAATAACACCGTATTGTATCACAGTGTATTGTATCAAATTCATATAGTATCATATGAAATCGAAATTGATAGTAGAATTTTGTAACATATTATATTGTATCACATCGTATCGCATTGTATTATATTGTATTGTTGTTTTATGGATCAACACTTTACAGAATATATTTCAATTTAATTGTGAGTATTAGAAGAAACTTATAGTTGGGATCAAACAGGTTTATATTTTGTAAATTTAATTTTTGGCATTTTTCTTCCTGGAAAAGATGAAAAAGTGAAGATATTCCATGTTTAGGAGTCGTAAACTTCTTTAAATCTAGGGCTATAGAAAATCCGGATATATATTCCGTTAATATCAATCAAGAACTGAACACTCACCATAGCTGTCCTTTCATATTTGGGTGTAGTTAAATCTCTTTCCATCTTTAGTATATTTCTGTCTGCTTCATTTAATCTATCTTTATGTATCTCTAACTCGGTCTTCTTCCTTCGATCTTCTTTGACTTGCTTTTACCCGAGTCCACCTCCATCTACCATTATCTCCCACCTTTTATCTACTCTGCCTTTTCTTTGAGACCCTGGCGTCTTTGTGACACATTCTGCCTCCATTTATCTGTCTTTATGGGACTGTCAAATATTTCCCAGGTTTTGACCTCATCTTTGAGGCAGTGTTATCCTCACAAACATTTCCGATTATCTTTCACCATTAAACTTTCATGCCTATTGGTTGGAATAAGTACGGTGCAGTAAATTATTTAGCATTGAACTTAAAACACTGAATCAAGCGGACCCACACACACTTCTGAAAACACCCATGCACAGATCAATAATGAATCACGTTGTATCAAGAGGCTGGAAGAAGCACTAGGCAAAGCATTTATAATGCACTCGGATGGTAAGTATAAATATGGACATGCATACACACAGGCACTTACTCAAATGCATTTATTTCATTTGCAGTTGCTGAAGATTTATAAAACCGACACATTGATAGAAAGGAGGACAGACCGCCAACGTCTGAAGGACGTGGCCTTAAGTTTCTCAAACAAAAACGGCTGTCTCGTTCATATTATATCTGGTAAGCAGCAAAAATGCATTCTCTCCTCTTTTTCTGTGCTCATCCCTTTTCTGCCCCTTCGTCTTTTTTCCTTTTTTCCCACTTCGGCAGGAAAAGAAACACTTCAATTCAGCCAAAGTCCCTCGCAACCCATATTCCTTGGCCTTTGCCATTCAATTATCAGTACAGCTCAGTATCTACTAATAATGTGCATTGTAGATCTGTCATGACACAAACACAGGAGGGGAAGGGGGCAGAAAAAAATGTGTTTTGCCTACTCACAAATGCGAGATACTGCAAGAGTGGGGGAATGGAAGCGATTGAAGCAGCTGTGTCTGCAGCCCATGAAGCCAATTTGGACATGCTTCTGATCGAAGCTTTGGCACTGTTGTGATGTGTGACAGTGAAATGGAGAGAAATGGTACATCGGACCATCGTATTTCTGGACGACCCCCTGAAAACCCGTCACACTGTAAAGGTCTTTTCACAGCGGCTTTATCAAATCATTTAAAAGCTCCTCTGTGACATTTGACATTTGGCCAGAGGCAATACTTCCCCCTGTGATACCCTCTCCCCTCCTGTTCAACTTTCCCGCTCTCTCTCTCGCTCTCTCTCTCTCCCCTCTGACTTAAATTCTTGCCTAAATATTCTCATTACTCGTGTGCAATTTTTGTCTCTCTCTTTTCTCCGGAAACCGCTGGGTGATCTTGAAAGTCTCTCAGATCTGTCACTTTTGCTGACGAGTATTTTTCACTCAACTCGGAGTTCCACTGATGCGGTGTGAGAGAGAGAATCAAATCAATGTAATTTGCTCAATATGCTTCGAGAGCTGCAATATATCTTTGGAGCATTGCACACAGCAGGTTTTACCCGGACTGTGTAAACATACTGTCAGACACCAGTGGGGTGTCACAGACTGAACATGGCTTCTCCCTCCCTACCATTACTCCTCATTATCCTAGTGCCCACAGTGAATGATGCCAGTATGGGGGCATCTGCATCCACTCCAACTGAAGGATTTCTAGTTGTGGCATCTGTAAATTGAAAGTATAAATAAAGTACAAAAAAGTGAAAACATTCCTTCTATTTCTCAGGCACACTTGTAACCAAGGCTTTTTACTATAACAAGAAATCCAGCCACTCATCATCCAGTTTTTAAAACCATGTATCGTGCAAAGCATCCCTGCTTTTTTTGTTGTGCTATTTAGCACCACTACTTAGCAAGTAATGGTAAACAGAGTCTCTGGATTAAGCACTCCATACGTTTTAGCAAGGTGCATGTGACGGAAATACGGCATTCTGACAGGCTTCGGGTATTTAACTTAGCATGAAGTTTGGAAATAGGTAGAAACAGCAAGCCAGGCTCTCAACCAGTCTGGTACATAACCCCTGTGATAAAAAGCCTGTCATCCTTTGAAATAGAAAGCAAAGAGACTTTTAACAGTTTATCCATCCATTAGTTTTCTGCGACTGTTTACTCTCTTCAAGGTGATGGGTGGCTTTAGCCTATCATAGCTGATGCTGGGTGAGAGACTGGGTAACCCCTGGAGAATTTGCCAGTTCATCACATAGAGACAACCTTTCACCATTCACTTGCACATCTATGGACAATTTAGAAAAATGTTGAAGAGAGCCAGAGCAGCCAGAGGGAACCCACGCAAACATGGCGAGAAAATGAAAACTCAACACATAAACACCCTGGGTTACCAGTGGATTAGAACCCACAAACATCTTCTTGTGAGGAAGATAGTGTGGCAGCAGGTATAACATGCTACATGTTTTGTTTTTTTTAATTCTTGTTGGTGGTATTCATAACCTTTGAGGAAAGAACTGATACCCTTATACTCTCTTTGCTAAGCTAAGCTAACTGGGTGCTGACTACTGGTTTTACGATCTTCCCATCTTATTCCTACCTTAAAGAGACGAACCTTATCTATCAAAAAAGATGTACAACCTTTAATTAAACTAAATATGTTGACGGTGTATTTTGATAAACAGCACAAACTTGAAAGTAAGTTATCTACTCAGGCACCTTTATGAAATACAAAGAGTTTTTTTATTTAAGTGGTAAAGTTTATGGCTTTTTATGGTCCGTGTCTGTGTGGAGAAAAGTTCAGGTGTTGAAACTAAGAGCAAGGAGGGATGAAAAGAATGTAAAGAATGTTCACAGATTTTGTGGGTGTTTGACGCGACAACACTGACCGTTTGTTTTATGTCTGGGATGCCGATGCGAAACACCATCATGGCAATGTGGGTTTCCTCAGATGGCCCTGTGCTGGAGCTGCGCTCCTTCAGCCTCCTTTGCTGCTGCGGCTGTATATGATTGGCTAACTGTTGGTGTGTGGGCCCAGGGTTGGACAAATAGGGGTTTGTTGTGTGTCCAGGGTTCCCTGACCGGACCTGTCTGTCCACTGTGGGTCGTCCAGCCAGTTTTCCTGACTGCCTGTGTCCCCCCCTGGCAAGGCCTCCCTGCCTGACCTCCTCCGCCACTTCCTCCTCGTCCTCCTCTTCTTCGCCCTCTAGTTCACCATTCTCCTCCTCCTGGTCCTCAACACGCTCATCTTCTTCCATTTCCTCCTCCTCCTCTTCTTCCTCCTCTTCCTCGTCTTCTGCCCCTTGATAGAGATGTCTATTCTTTCCCAGCATCCTTTGTTGCTCCTCGTCGCTGGACACAAGGCTGAATGGCATTGTCATGGCGACAGAGAGGGCGGTACCAGTGGGAACACCATCATTCCCAGAGACACACTGAAATGACAGAATGAGGCAGAATACTGTTGATTTTCAACTATTGAAAAATTCTCAAGAAAACATTTTTGAGGCTCAATCCAGACCTCTATACCACATCACTACAAACAAACAGTGATCTCTATAGAAACAGAATACTCAATGGATGTGGTATGACTAACCCCTCACCGCACGATGACATACTGTAAACATTTAAATAAAATGGCTTCTACTGTTAATTCCAAACTTCCATACCACCACACATTCAGCCTGTGCTGTAAAACTGAACTGTACCTTCAGTTCACTTTCCTTGTCTGACTCATGAGCGACCGTACTTATGCAGTAGCACATTTAAATGAAACGTACCACAGTGTGGTAATAAAGTACTTTAGAGCATATTTGCTAAAGTATTATCGCTCAATTGTACTTTTCATCTAATTGTGCTACTTCCGAGATTACTACTGTCTGAGTCTCCCGAGGATGGGGGATATGAGAGGATGGAAACAGTGGTATTTGCCACAAAATCCTGGACTGGTAGACATGTTAGGTAAAATGTCAATGCATAAAAATTTGTAATGTAAGAGGTTAGGAAGGTTCAAGGTACTTCATACATCATCTAAGAGTGGGTTGCAACTGATTCATGTAGGGGAAATAGAGATTGAGTCAGCTGATTTAGATGTACAGGGATCCTGAGAAAGAAGGGTATCTCATACCTAGAGTTCCCTCTTCCCTTGAATTTACACAGAGGTAGATAGAGTTAAAAGAGTGATGATTGACAGGGGTCCAAATATTCTCAGAGGGTTGAATGGCTCCTTGATGAACTCTCCTTCTGGCCAAGGCTATATTAGTTTTGAAATGGTTGTAAGAGAGCATTTGGATGTTTTCAAACCTGTCAAGTACTACTTGTGACGGCATATGTAATACAGAATATTGTATGTAAGTTACCACTGTAAACAAGTAGCATGATTGTAGTAATATCTATTAAGGAAAATTCTTGCGTTTGCTTCATTTTAATTGTTCTCTCAAAGATATTGCTTTCATAAGGTGTTCTCTCATTTAGTAGGGGAAGGGCACAGTTTATCTCATGCAAAAACAGATGTACAGCTCCAATTCACAGCATACTGGTAATCCAGGCAGAAGCCAAAGAAATGTGTCTTTCAGTCAAGGAGAGTGCAATAGCCTTATGTAAGTATCATATATAACATGTAATATATACAGTATAAAGCAATATTTAGGTTTAAATATGCATTAGAATGAGAACTTTGGACATCCTTTTCAGGGAGGCAGTTCAGTCCTTGGGATGATATTATTCATCTTTAATTCTTCCTGATGCATCAAGCTGGAATCTTATTATTTATTTATAGTTTATTTGATAGGGACATAGATAAAGCTATACAGTGAAAAGACCATAGTGCTTGTAACAGATGGCAATTTGCAGCACTTGTCTTTTGAAGGGCTTTTATATGGCATTCATTCTTATCCCCAGATCTCCTCGTATCGACTCACTTGATTCTTTCTCACTATTTACAACATGGCTTTCCAGAAAATCAATGACGAAACAAAGTATCCCTTAGTAGATATAAAACACATCAGGCAAGCAGATGATGTTAATGTTTTTGTATCACGTAAATTTTAGTTGAATGAAGTATCATAATCAACTAGCCTCTCTGTCCATCTATTAATTATTCCACAACTATGAGCACGTTGTATAAAAAGTAAAATACCCCAGAGAATGAAACATCTGGCTTTGGTGAACTCCTGACCCGGCTTTGTAAAGACATGGGGCAAAATGATTAAGCAAATGGGCAAGGATTTCCAATACCCTCTTCATATACACTGGAAAATGAACTTTCCCAACTTTTGACACTTACAAAGTAAAATTATAGTCCCAAAATGATCAACTCTGGAATGGAATTATGTGATATAAAAATAAAATAAAAATTTGGCCAGGAAAATGTTACTCTACAGAGAAGGAAACTATTTGGACATCTCCAAAACTTTCTACGAACACCTTTATGCTTACATGGCGTTTTCATGATCATAAGGCTGCAGCTTCTTGCTACACTAAAGCTGTTGAGAGCTGATAGTTAGGAAATATTACAATAAATTGTTCGATTGTGAAGATGAAATCCACATAATGAAATGATTTTAAAGGAGTGTGAAAAACCACTGACATCCTCCTCAGTAAACATATCAGTATAACTACACATCACTTCACATTTGCTGTATAGACACTTAGAAGACAATGGCTCTTAACATGATAATCTATATGCTCGTCTCTACCTCTGAGAGCGCAGAGAAGCCACTTCCGGGAATGAGCGATGCAGAGCTGCATTCATGTACAATCTGAACAAGATAACAGAACTGTCTCTAGTGGGTCCTGGATTGCGCTGCACGCTGTTTCTGGATTTTCAGCACCACTACGTTCTGGACAGCTCTATGCAGACCCAAACAGCAGAATTACAAATGGGGACTGGAGCAACATTCATACCCGCCAGAGGACCAGGCAGTCGAAACAAAGCGGAAGACAGACCACATACAAATCTGATCTGATCTGATTTGATTGATAAGAACATATAAAGAGATTTAAGGTATTTATGCTTAATTTGCCACTTTACAGTCAGAATTTTCCCCTTTTACGGCTAACTAGTAACTATGGAGATCCAGATTTTACATATAACTGTAAAATAAAATAAAAATTTGACTTGAATTTGGGCTGTATATCAAGGATGTTTTCATTATTCATTGAATTAATATTTATTTATTTATTTAACTTTTATTAGTTTATTCATAAAACGATAAAAGTATCCCAGTGCTAACAGTAAATGCTAATTTGAAATATGTGTCTCTTGAGAGTCTGTTATTTTGCAAAGAAATGAGGCTGAGAAAATTAAAGAAGGCAAAGTCAATGTGAGTTTCTTTAAAGCATTCATTGCACCTAAAAAATTGATACGTGTGCCTGTTTGCTGCTGAATTAGCCAGGATTTGGGAGCTGTCTTAAATAAAGTAAAGTATGCTGAAGACTTCAAGCAGGCAGCAAGTTCCAAGACTTTGCTCCCTCCACAGAAAATAATTTCTAAACAAAGGATTTTCAAAAAATTGGAATTTTTCATCGATTTGCCATTACATTATAACCACTGAAAGGTGAAGTCAGAATAACGTGGATTATCTTTTCACAGTGGCAACTGTCAGAGAAGTACATCTTTTGGAAGCAGGAAAACCTGGCCGGCAAAATAATCTGAGAGACTTTGACAGCTATTGCTCCTTATTAGTTTCCCTTTTCAGACCTCTGCATTCTGAATTCTCAAGCTCGATTTCGTTTATCTTTTCATGCTCTATTCCTTCCTTTCAGCTCTATGGTTTAACTCACCTGTTGTTACCTTCAAGGTTTTGTCTCCATTTTCCTTTTATTAATTTCACCTGCAGTCTTGTAATCCTGTATAAATATGTTTTCTGTCTTCTGTTGCCAGATTGTAGAAGTTGCCATTTCAATGTTTTTCCTCGATTCTGCCTTTTTCGGATTGCTATGTTGGATTTGGACCATGCTTTCATGGACTATTTTTCAACTTGAATGATGTGAATGAGGTTATTTACTATCAAATCCCTGAACTGCACCTCTACAAATTACCATCCATTGGTCAGTACCTTTCTGACTGACCAATGTACCAGTGACAGTATTTGCTAACCCAGACCCCAACCGATCCCGTTTGCAAATCAGTTTTGTGTCCTGCTTATAGATTTGGCATTATGTTACCACTTGTAAATGGTCCTATAATGCCTTTCTAGTCTTCTTGAACTCTCTGAGCTCTTTACAACATGGGCCAGCGTTCTCCCATGCATACACATACACTGCATTAGTCCTGAACTTACATCTGAAAGTTGTTATGCAGTGCTTATTCAAACAACTTAATCGAACTTCATGAAAAATAAAATCAAGGCAGTATGACAATAATATTACAATTTAATTCATGCCAGTTGAGCTCTTATTATGCTCTTACTTCGTGTACCAAAATAAATGAAGATGCTTCTTTGCAGGAAAATGGAATTGTTCCCAAGTTTTATTCAGAAAACAATTTAAGCCTGAATATGATGCTAAACAGCTTCTGTGGAGTAAAAATGTCATTCCGCTCTTTTTGAAAAATGCCCCCTTTATTCTTAGACACGAATAAACTGCGTTGTTGCTGTTGAGGTTGTTTCAAACACTGACTGTCTGCCATCTTCTACATTACCCACAAATATAGATAAGAAGCACAGAAGTGTAACAGTGACAACCGAGGACAAATGATGATTTTGTCTTTACAATTTATCATTATTGATGCATTAACCTGTCAGTATTTAAAACATCCCTCTTACTTCTTCCTTTTCTCTTTAAATCCAAATCTAACGCAGTAAATCACATTCAATGATCTCGTCTCTGCTTGTAAAACGTATCTCTGCAGTAAATAAAAGTAACCATAAGATGAATTTAGTGGTTTTTATAGTGCTGCTTGTTAATTATAAAATGCCATAAGATGTTATGTGTAAAAGTGATCTTAGTTACAGACCTTGAGAATGTGTGTAAGAGTGAATGAATGTCATTTTGGTTACAGCTGTGTAAAACACATTTTTAAGTTTGGGAAGCTTCCCTTAAATGTAAAAAAAAATTTAAGTGATCTCCAATGTGAAGCTGTTTCTGACAATTAAGTGTAGTGCTGGAGAAAAAATTAGAGCGTACTTTGACACGAAGGGAGCTGATGAATAGAGGAGACAAGGGCGCAGAGACAGAGAAAGAGGAAGAGGCAGAAAGAAGCAAGGTTGATACGGTCTTCTCGAAAACCTGACCCACCACAGAAAGAAGATATGACAGATGGAAGTGAACAATCCATAGTTTTGCATTGTGCTGACTAATCAAGGACAGGGGAAGCTAGTGAGGAAGGAGAGGGAAGAGGACAGAGGGGGGTGGAAGTCGGGTAAATGCTCTTGATTGCAGAGCAAAGACAGCAGTACATTGAAAAAACAGCAATAAATAATGAAAGGCAATTAAAATATGGGATTAAATCAAGGTGAGGGGAGGCGCATTGCAAGCCAGGCTAAAATCTAAGCCGCTTATCAAACAGAGACATCTCCATACAAAGATGTTGCCAAAGACATGTAAGGGCTGCTCCTCCAAGATGAACCTCTCATATTATAGTATGAACAGTAATCAAGAATTACAGCTGCTACTAACAGGAATTCATTTCATTTTTTTCTTATTGGCGCGTATTTCTTCCGTACCAAAAATCCAAGGATTCAGAGGATCAGAGGAGCCAACGCTATAGGATGAATTATCAGCAATAATCGATATCTCTAGCAACAAGTGTGCAATATATCCAAGATTTGTAGAGATATTTCCCTGTGAAAATCAAATTTACACTTCCCTCCCCACAACAACACCATACAGCTGCGCATCCTGAGGCGGTTCCAGTTCAGATGAGATGTAACCCCGCCAGCAAAATCTGGGTCTACCTCAAGTTTGAGGCACCTGGAAAACCTCCAAAGGGATGTGCCCTGAAGGAACTAGCTCCTTTCGTCGGGAGGAAATGCAGCTCCCTCTGGATCTCTGAGTTTTTCTCACTTTTCTAAGGCTGAGTTAAGCAGCCCTGCAAAGGAAGCTCATTTCAACCGCTTGTATCCACAACCTCATTCTTTTTGTCACCACAAATGGCTCATGACAGCAGGTGAGAGTTGTTGTTAGATCAACAGGTACATTGAGAGCTTTTCCTTGAGACTCAGCCCTCTGACAGATTAATACGACCACCCTATTACTAAAATAAACACTAAACATTCTGGTCAATTTCCTGTCACTCATTAACATCACCCCAAAACACTTAAAATCCCTCACTTTGTTCTGGTGACCATCAATTTTAAAGATGAATCTCTCTTATAGAAGAATTTCTCTCCACATCATAAATGTCAAGCACATGATGATGACATGATGACTCATGGAGAAAGAGTTCTCTGGAGAACTGTCATCACTTATCATGGCAATCATGATATTAAGATGCTTTACTCTTAACCACCAATGTAAACCGCAGCCAAATGAGAGGTCAGAAGGTGCCAAGAGTCGCATTGCAATTGTTCTCTGGGAAATGCTAATGTCTGTACAAAACGTCCCTAAACCAATGACAGAGTTTAAAAAGGGACGAGCATTGAATCCAAAGAACCACAACGCTAGCAGGGTTAAAATATGAAGGGTTAACCAAGGGGAGAGGACGTTACTGTGCCAGAGGCAAAAGGAAGAGAAAACAGTAGAGAAAGAAGAAATGTATTACTGACGTGTTGATGGAACATGAAACGACAAAAACGTGTGGAGGAGAGCAGCCAGGAGAGGAGTTGGATGTGGAAGAGGTTTGACCTCATAGGGCAGAATGGTGGAGAGTAGAGAATGTTTGAGATGATCAGACCTCCTCGAACACTGTTTGGTAGAAATTGCTAACACCCACAGCAACATTTTCATGCCAAAAAAATTTAACACCAACCATTTTTTTTTGAAGAATTCACTTCTACCCATTTTGGTAAAAAGCTCTGGAAGATCATTTAGACTCGACGTGATGCACCAACGCTGCATTAAAGCCTTGATTAGATGTATTGGCAAGGGTGTACTGCACAGCAGGTTTTAAGAAACAAAAAACTGAAAATTAAATCTACCCACTCCACACTGTGATCACCAGCCCTCTGAAAGTGGCTATCACGACTGACTTGTTGTATTCTTACTTCAAGTTAGCCAGTTACTGACTGATCCTGAACGTAGGAGGAGAGGGATTGAAGGTGGAGTTTAAAGTCTAAATCCCTACATATAAGAGAATCAGTAACCATCAATTAAGCCGGAGGAGGTCACGACAGAGTGGAAATTATGAGAGAAAGTGATTATCAGTTCCTGGGAGAAAAGCCGTGACTGGCACATGAAAGACCTTAGTGATGAATGCGGTGTGCGAGAGCTAATGTATCTATCCAAGGAAGATGGAGTGGGCGATGGAGAGATTAAATATTGCTTAATGCCGACAAGTGATAATCATCACCTCTGCTTTTTATCTTGCTGTCGTAAATCTTTATCTCAGCGTTCTCATGGGAGCGCCGTTCAGTTTCAGGTCACCTCATTAATGCTTTCAGTCAGCTGGTCAAATGTATAAAAAATATATTGACCCTTCAAATTCCCATTACATCAAGCAATCCCAGCTCCACAAGGGAAAGAAGAAGTCCGTATATGAACAGAGAACAAACTCAATCAATTATGTGCATGATGGTTTTTACACAATAATGAGGAGACACTGTTAGATTTTTTTAATATGTCATATATTCTCCTAATTAATTTGCATTGAGGTCTCCTTTATGAAACTGTATAGCAACGCATTTACCAGAATAAACAATGGCAACCAGAATAAACACGGGCACTGTGTGTTTCAGCAAACCAAAGAAAAGTTGCAACTTTGATTCCCTTTATTTTTCAAATAAAATGTTTATGTTTTTTATAAAACTGTACATAAGCTCAGTTTAGGTTAAGTCATAAAATCTACTTGTTTTGTGTTGGAAAAGCATAAATGAATCGTAGAATACAGTTTTCCTGTGTTCTAGCAAGGATGGAAAATATCCCCAATGTCCCTTTAGGGTAGGTGTAAAATTTTAAAATGATCTGAAAACAGTGGATCACCTTATTTATTAGAACAAGACTCATGAAACGTTAAATGTCGGAAGGAGGAAAGAGGAGGCTGGCAACATTGGCCTCAGAGCGTCTTAGCCCCGCCCGGACTGCACTGCTGACCGGGAGTGTGGGTTGAGACTGCCCCATCTCTCCTCCGGTGGAGTGATCACTCCAGAACCAGCAGCCATCAGTAGCCTTTCAAGTTGATTTCAGCAGATGAACAGGACGGACCTTAACAGAACGAGCAAGCACTTGTTACCCGGTCACATTTCCTCTGTGGTGGTGCTACGAGTCGGCTTTGGAAAAGTTTGTTTAGAGAGGAAGAGGAAGATAGCTTGTGGCTCCTCTAAACTCTGCCATCCAAGCGTAGTCTGGTTTTGTTTGAAGGTATCACAATCCTGCCACCAGCTCCCCAAAAGCCCAATAACTACAATATGTGGTTTTGTTACCTTTCACTCCAAAAGAGGAGCCTAACTTAAACTGCACTCAGAATACAAACTTCCACAAAGGCAGCCCAGTTTCCCCATTATGTCACTGCTCGGAGAAGTAATAGTCTCATGATAGTCTGACCCACATAATGACTTTGACCATAAAATCCCACCATTAGACTTTGGAATAACACACTGATATCACGATGGGACTGGCGGTAACTCACAAATAGCTCAGTAACCTTACAAGATATGTCAAATCTGACACCTAACTGAATCAGCAAAATTTGGTCTGAGTTGCAAGTCTGTAGGATTATTATTTGTAATCTTCAAAAAGAAGTGAACTAACTATAAACAAACTTTCTGAATCACCAGATCTGGTGATATGTTACTTTAATATGCATATATATATATATATATAGAAACATCGTTTTTACTTGGATACAGATCAGACCTTGATTTGTGGTAGATCTTATGCCATAAGTAAATTATTATATTAATAAATAAGTTATCTTTATTGCAGACATCATTCTTGAATTCAGATTTTAAAGTTCTACAAAGGTAAAGAATCCTGTAAAAGGCGATGACCCAGATCACCAATATAATGTAATGGATTACTCGATGGGTCACAAATTTCCTCTTCAGAAATGTTAATTTAATAATCTTACAAACAGACTACCAAAGAAACAAACACAAACTGAGGCTGAAACATCATTCGAAGTTAGTGAGCCCTCTAATGTTCGGCTGAACTGCTGGTGGTTGCTTCTTACTGACGGGACAGACAAGACAGTGATATTGGCATAATCTTCTGAAGAAATCAAAGCTTATTTCCCATCATTCCAGATTATTCTGGGTAATACAGTTGTGGAATTATATTACTAATTTTTGGTAGGGTAAAGCCTTTCATGAAATGCTTGATTTTGATTGCGTGTCCCTGCTTTGGCACATTTGCAGTAGATTTGTTTTCACATTCTCCAACATCTTGCAGCGTTTATATTTATCTATTCTGTCAACAAGTGTCACTTTCAATAATATTTGTTGTTGCCATCCCTGATGTGTTTATAAAATATGCAGCTGTGCGGGGGCAAGGGGAAGATTTGATCTCTTTTAAGGCGTGACACAGTTGTAATGTTATAAATCCTGTTGCACACAGGCTCACACTTGAACCTACCATTGGTGGTGGAGGACAGTGAGCAGAGGACCTTGGGGTCATAAGGCAGCATTTCTACTTCTGCTTGAGGGGAGATGAAAAGGGAAAATTTTGTCATTTGTGTGGAAGACCTGATGAGTCATGTCCGGTTTTACGGAGCTTCTATCTGTCAGTCCTCCGTGATCCCTTCAAAAGACAACGAAACCCCGACATTTAACATCCCTGCCTCTTCTTTTATCTCTCTCAAACACAATTCTCCAGCGCTCCCTGACTCCCTCTCTGCGTCTCTCATAGTCTCTTTTATGTAGGACATGGCTTGTATATAGATAGATATTTTCAGTCTCTTGGTCCCCAGGAAATATCTCTGGGAAACTTCCAAAGAACAGATCGTCCCACTTTCCTGCCACTAAACTGGAACGGCCAGTTTCCCTCCCTCCTTGTATGACATGGGCACGCAAATTGGACTCAGTTGGGCCCACATGAACAATACAAACCTCCTGTGTGTGCATGTGTTTGTAAGAGGTTCCATTAAATAAACCAAATGGATAAAAGCTAATAAAGTGTGTGAATTCTGACCCTCTAGTCAATTTAGCATACTAATCCACCCTTGTGGGAGCTTTGTATCGCAGAGAATATCAATCCAAACCGCAGGGGCTCTGGGGAGCTCGGGTGAGGTAGGAAGAAACCATGTGATCTACACATACTCTGATGTAAAAGTCCCTTGTGTTATCAAACTAGGGTGAGTGACGGTGGAGAAACCTGGTTTGAATTCAAGAGGGCTGGCTGTACAATAACCACATGAACGAGTGTTCCTGTGCATAAGGAGATAAAGCCCACCTCTTCCCTCATTGAATCCAGCTCTCACCCACCCCATCACATCTCCTCTCGGTTTGACAGCAGTAAATGTGTCGGTCGCTGGCCGGTGCAGTGATTTTAAATGGTAACATCGGCATGCTAACATGATCACAATAACAACAATGAGCCTGGTAAGCAGGCATAACGTTTATCATGTTTTCCATCTTAGCTTTTTAGCAATGACTGATTAAGTACTATCCATCAACTTTGATTTCATCACTTGAGTATATTCTGTATTACTAAACTATAAAGTAAACATTTTGTTATCTTGATTCAAACAATTAAGTTTAGATTATTTTATGATCATTCATTCACATCGTTACTTTAATTTTAATAGGCACAGAAACAGTCCCCCTGTGTAATTTCTGTTTTTTGTTTTTATATTAAGAAAAGGTCATTCTGATGTAAGACAGTAAACAGGAGGTGAGACAGGTGTTGGCATGCACAAAGGGCTACAGTTGAAATAATCTTCAGCTATTAATATTGGATTACTTGGCCTCTGAACCTGAGACACATGCTCCAAAGACTGAGCTAAACTGAGCCTGGGGCTACTTTTGAATTTGTGCTCAATTGGATCAGGTAGCCTGTAACGATCGTGTACTGATTGTCTCTGTAGATACAAAAGTATCATTCTAAGGTATAAAAACACTTATACTGTTTGAATTATCATGATTAATGATTTTATGTCATTACAGATGTTACATAATTATCAATAAATGCAATCATCTTGTTATTATAGCTGTTATTATTTTTTTTGTTGAACATGTATCTGTTTCTTTTTCCCTCTCCTCTTTCTCCCTCTCCCTTTCATTCTCTTCCTCTCTTTCAACCCAACTGCAAAAGGCATACGGCCGCCCAGCCTGAGTCGGGATCTGCTCGAGGTTTCTGCGTGGGAAAAAAACACAGTTTTTTTTTCTCAAAGGTCTCAGAAAAAACAAAGAGTTCCGTCCATACAAACTGACCATGCTTCCTCAGGTGTAATACACAATTGAAAACATAGCTATGACTATTATAATCAGTTTCTGAGCCTAAAGGCCTCTAAATATTACTCATTGTACCTTAACACAGAGCGTAGTTATAACCTTGAATTTCTTCAGTGTTTCACAACAAGGTCGTAGGAGCTAGCTGTTGAAATAATTTAATCTAAACCAAAATGTTAGAAGACCAGCGAACTGACCAACATTATAATAACCGCTCATAAAAATAATGTTTCATAAATATACGGTTTATTAAAGTCTCCATGATTAAGTGACTTTAACCCATTGTGTAAACTGAGCTTGAGGTACTCTAGCTGCAAATCAGGCACCAAGCACACATATTTTAACTCCCAAAAACTCAAAACTTGGTTGCCTTAAGATTTCTGTGCAGTTCTGTTTATGACTTTTGACCAACAAAAGAAAAAGTAGTGTAATGCAGGAAAAGGAATAAAGTCAAGTCGGGGGGGGAGCAATAAAAACTGAACCTCTGAGGACTATAGCTATATATAGACAACAGTGGATTACAGCGAAGATGCGAGTGGGTGTAATAAACTACATAAAGACAAAGAAACAAGCGTGTGATCTCTTCCTGAGGGGTGAGAGTGTCCTCGTAGCCTATATTCTCCGGTGTTCAAAATGCTGTTTGTCTCAGGCTGCCAAGCATTGCATGAAAACACACTGCCTAAGATTCACTGAATGTTGGCTGGAAGCTTGGTCAGTGAAATCAGGAAAAATTTAAATCTGAATTAGATTGCTTTGAACCTCTACTCTGTTTCTCCTATGGGGACGTCATCGGTTATCCGCAGTATCAATTTGTATACACGTGTTTTGACAAGGGTGTCCGTGTCCCCTGAGCAAGAGAATTGTTGCTTAACTATTGATCAAACTGATGGCTGTTATTTGCAAGGATCTTGACAGCTGATGAATGTCAGAATCACACACAGAGCAACTACTTCTAGACTGAGCAGCAAGCTAAGACTCTTTTTGGAAGGACTATCAGTCATTGCACTATATCAACAAATCAGTAAATGAAACAAGTTCCTTTCTCTTTCTGGCGTGGGGGGGGGGCAATCTGATACTTGCATGACAAAATATGATGAAGACCGTCTGAGCAGACGTTTACCTCCAGGAGCCTGGTAAGTGGGGTTTGTTCCACCGCTGGCTTTAGTTTAGCTGTAGTTAATTGGTCGTTACCGTAAATCTGTTTTAGTTATACTTAATTTTAGTTAGAATTCTAGTGTGGTCTCACCTCCCTGAGCCCTGAGGTACGGTTTATCCAATAACACACATTGTTTCACTACATAACAGCATAATATTTTCACTCCTGGACTACTGCTCTTGATTGTTCATGTTTCAGTCAGTCCTCAGTAGGTCCAGCTTCAGCTGGTGCAGAATTTAGTTTCAGGGATTTAAAAAAAGACTAGACACATGTCACATACCGGCATAATTCTTACCCCTCTTCATTGGTAGGCAGTCCATTTCTTAAATGAATGTTTTATTCTCATGTTCTTTTTGAAGCGCTTTGAACATTGTTCAGATAAGTGCTTTACAAATAAAGTATTAGTAGTAGCAGTAGTAGTAGTAGTTTTGTTGCTATTTGTTGGTTTGTTAGATTTCAGGATTATGCAGGACTGCTGAATTAATTTTCACCAAACTTTACAGATGGATGGGCCATGGATCAGGAAAAATTTCAGTCTGGATCAAGTTAAAGGGGAGGACTTTTTTTCACTTTCTTGATGTGGCCGACAGTGGCAAGCGCACTGCAAACATCAATTTGACAACATGCACACGCTGCTAATAAAGAAAAACATCGTCATAAATTTCACATCGCAAGTACGCTGCACAAGCCACAACACAACACATCAAATTAAGGAAAACGATCTACAAAAGCCAAAGGACAGCGGAAGTGTTTACGAAGGACACTTAAAAGTGATGCCTCCCCGGACAAGCTTTTTTATTGCTTCAGTTGGTGGATAAAACAGATATAATGCACAAACGCGTCATGTACCCTAAGCTACAGTAAACAAGGTACATTATACTAGCTGAAAACTCTTAACCACCATCGCACCAACTGTCTTCAGTTGTCGCCTGGATTGACCGGAAGTTAGTAAAGCTACCACAGCTAATGAAAACATCATGAGATGTTTATGCATACTATGCTTCGTAAACACTTCCGTTGTCTTAAGGCTTTTGTAGATCGTTTTTCTTGATGTGTTGTGGTGTGTCTTTTGCAGCGTGGCTGTGTTGTGAAGTTAATGTAGATGTTTTTCTTTATTTGCTGAGCTCATGTGAGTTGTCAAATTGATGAAGATGTTGTCTTAATTTGCAGCATGTGCATGTTGTCAAATTGATCGTTGCAATGCGTTTGCCCTTGTAGGCCACCGTACTTTCTTTTTATTTTTCTATTGGAATATAATACTGTATGTTTTTCTAAATGTTCCCGAGTAACACAAAAATAAAAGTGATATCTACAGAACCTTACAGGAATGAATCTCAATTTCGAAGTGCATTGGATGTGAGGTGTACAAGCTTGAGGAGCATCTCAGCTCTTTCCATATGATGTGATTCTGTTGGCTTCATCAGTCCCTGATCTTCAGCGTTCATTGGAGCGGTTTACAGCGTGAAGCCCCTTCTTTGAGAGCCAGCACCTCGAAATTTGAGGCCATGTTGTTCTGCTAGAAAAACTGTGTTTAGTCAAGTTTGGGTTGGGGTTTGAGTTGCTGCCTCAAGCAAAAGAGTTTAAGTATCTTGGACCAATGAGATGGACAGGCAGTTTAGTGCAGCATCAGCAGTAATGATGGTGTTGTATCAGTCTGTTGTGGTGAAGGAAGAGCTCAGTCATAAGGCAAAGCTATTATTTAACCGGTCATCTATGTTCCAACCCTCACCTATGGTCATCAGCTTTGGGTAGCAAAATGAATGAGGTTAAGGATACAAGCAACTTAAATAAGCTTCATTCACAGGTGGCTTGGAACAGTCTAAGAGATAAGGTGATTGAAGTGCAGTATACTAAAGTTGTGTTTCACGTCGACAGGAGTTAGTTGAGGTGGTTTGGGCATTTGATCAGGACGCCTCCCTTTGGAGTTTTTTTTGATGAAGGTATGTGTTTTGGTAAGTTCTATTCGAATTTAATTATTGTCATGATGGTCACATCTTTAAATGTATTGTTGTTGTTCTACAAGCAGCCGAAACCCAAACATATTCAATTAACTATGTTCAAGACGTAACACAGCAGCATCGGATGAGAAGCTGAAGAGCTGGCTGTTCTTCTGTCGAGTAGTCTGTCGACAACAGTCCTACTGCAGGACGGTCTGGTACACCAGATATACAGTATTTGCTGCCTGTTAGCAAGAGCTGCGTAAGATCCCAAAACACAGACTCGAGACTCTGGTCTGGCTGAAGAGCTGAAGTGGTGACTCGGCTCCAAGTGACACGACCCACTTGCTGTTCGTACTGTGGGCCCATCTGGGGATATTAGTTGGCAGTTTATCGGGGGCTCATGAAAAAATAATACACAAGGGGAGTAGCTGAAGGGGAGGAGACCCGCATGAACATATGAGGGGCTGTGAAATATTAAAGGAGGATGCTGTTTCACGGCCGCAGGCGTCAAATGGGATCCTTACCATGTGGAAATCTCAAGGTTGTCCATCTTTGTTTCCACACATGAACTCAGTGGATTTCTCTCTTCGCCCTCTCTTTTCACAACAATGTCCTTTGAAGCCCTGTCAGACCTTGTTTGCAGAGTCAGCGAAGCACTACAACGTTTGATCTCGACCCATCGGGAGTTGATGGGATTGTGATGAGTGCGCAGCTCTGAAAAATGCACGTTTCATGCCGAAGTTGGCGGTAAAGACCTTGAACCAGGAGACGTGGTTAAGGATGTTTCTCAAACTCACTCAAACCGTTTTTGAGTGTGAAAAATGATGAAAGAGAGGGCAGAGGGCCAGAAACTGCACAGAGCTGTCATGGTGTTATGAAGGCCTAGTTTGACCATTTGATTGGAGTCTTTTTCAGCTCCTTTCAGTTCAGCTGAGACTGAATCAGCGTTTCTACGAGGAGGATTTTTGGTTCCACATTTTCAAAGCTTTTCAGTGGAAAATCTATCTCCTCAGACAGATACAGCAATAGACACATGATTTAAACACATTTTTCATGCACATCTTGCAAGTTATTCTTGTTGATGAGATTCCTACTTACTGAATAAACAAATGGTAATTGTCATATCTTAAAGGTGCAGGGTGTAAAATTTATTTCCACGAGCCATGAGCCCTTAAGTCCCGTAACAAAGACAACATATGACGAATAATGGACTGAACAAGGCTTACAAATGTTTTTTTTCACTCAGAAATGTCTTACAATTGGTTCAAGAAATGCACTGAGCATACATTAATTTCAACAGGTCAGAAAACAGCCAACTAGCCTTATTTCCAATCTAATCTCTCCAAATAAGAGCACTTAAAATACACTACTCATTATGGTTTTAAAACTTTAATGGAAAAAAATCGGGGGGGGGAAATGATATCGGCCAGTTGGGATTTTATAGAAACCCAGTGATCGGTGAACGACCAACAAATTGCAATCGGTGCACCTCTATAAGTAAGATAACAAAAAAAAAATTTTCACATTGCGATAGAGGTTGCAGTCGCGCTGATGGCTGTCTCAAGTTTGAAAAATGGAGGTCATTTTCATTTGGCAGAATAAAAATTTGAAACCTCACTATTTTTATAATTTAAAACTCTGCTGCTTTAAGATTTTAGACAATTTAGCTGCTTCACCAACAAAAGCGTACACATAGCTAACAGAGTTGATTTACTCAAGCAATGACATTTCGCTACATGGGTAAGTTAAAAACACTGCTTATACCTGTATCTCTAAAATATATATCTAAAATCAGCATTTCTAATCCAGAGGGCTCTAAAAACGAATACTTTCTGTTTTTTGTTTTGATTTTCTTTCCACAAGTATTCTCCTCACACATACGGTGCCGACTGCACCTCCTTGGACTTCTCCTGAATAATCCGGAATAAACGCCGCTCGTACATCTCCTCGTAAGATGCCACAATTTTGAGCCAATCACGCAGATTGTTATTCTTCAGATACTCGGTAATTCGGTCAGATACTTCAGGTACCTCTTGAAGACCTCATTCAGACCACCTGGATGACATTCCTCAGGTTTCCCTGTCTTCCTATTAACTTTGATCCTCTCCTTTAGGAAGGTTACCTAGTAACTGAGACCACTTCTTGGTCTTCTTGCCAACAGTTGGTATCTTCTGTTTGATCATCACCAACCTCAAAGTTTAGTTTTAAATATCTTCATGGTCTGATAAATATTCTGTCCAAAAAAGCAAAGCTACTTGAATTTACTCTTGGTAATATATGATAATAAAATACAGTATCATGTAATACTTTTGCTAATATTCTACATTAGGCTAACTTGAGGACAGTGGGCATTTGGAAACATAGCAGTGATTTAAATTGCCATATTCCTTGACTGGTTCACCCATCAATATTTTTTTTTTAATTCTATAATTAACTAGGGGGGTTTCTTTGATTTGCTGCATACTCCACTACTGGTGGGGAAATGTGTCACATGTGCACTCAATATTTAAATGTCTTTAACTGAAATAAGATATGAAAATGAAATGAGCACAAAATAAAAGCCAAAGACTATGTTCTTCAATTTAAAACACATTATTGCTATTGCTGCTTTTTACCAGAGTTCTTCTATTACTAGTCACGAGTTTTGCGTCATTAGGCAGAGCAGTTGATATTGCATCATATGACTATTCCTTATTACCTCATAACCCTGCTGTCTTATTCAGAAACCATATCACCTCCTTGTCCTTTACTTCGGTGATCTAGTGGGACTCGGCAGCTTTTGGTATGCACCTGTCATCTGTGTTACATCTTATCTGGCTTGGAAGTGACAGTTAAAGGAACTAAAGAAGCTGATTGCGAGCTGCAGATTAAATCAGACGTAATAAACTCTAATCACAGAAGGGAGAACCCGTCACATCTTCACTGTTTAAATCCAAGATATGTAGGCCAATCAATATGGCTTTACACCAAAGACACATATAGACCATCTCTCCTTCACTGCTTTGCATTCCGCCCCCCATTTACTTCTTCTTCCCTTTGTCATACTTCATTCTCCTTTGGAATATAAGCATATGAACCAAACCTTCTCTTTTTTCCTCTCCTCCTCAGCCATAACTTCACAGATCTGATGAAAACATGTGTCATTTGTGCATGGAAGGGTGTCTCTGTAAACATCACCGTCAAACCCAGACTGCCATCCAATCTTTGATATCTAGGCAAGCTTGCAGGATGTACTGTATTTCATACATCTCCTCCTGTCCACACTGCCATGGCTCCCTTCCATTGTTTCTATAAATACTGCCAGCTGTTTTTCCATTATTAATGCAGCAAGATGCCCAGCTCTTCACTGGCCTGAACTCCGACGAATCATCATCTCAAATAAACTTTAAAACACCCACTACTGCCTACTACAGGTGCTAACTGACCCACATGAGTCAGAGGAAAAGGTGATAGAAGGCAAGCACGCGCACCAACACATACTTCTGTCCATGACAGGCTGATTGGGGGAGAGTGGAGGCAGAACCAGTAAGAAAAACAGAACTAACGCATGGCTTCTTCATGAGAGATCAGTTACTCTTTGAATAGACTGTAAAGCAGTATGATTGCAGCGGGCTGCTGCTCAGAGGACGTGCATTGACCGTATTTTTGCCGAGATGCTGTATAAGTTAGGAAACAAAACTTGCTTGTGTTGTGCTTGTGATGTCCAAGGTAATCATGAAACTGAAAATGACGAAGGAAAAGCTTAACACACACAGACTTGACTTTCTGTCAGGTGCAGCTGTTTCCCAGACATCGTTACACCGTGCAGCTTGACACCTTTCCATCACAAGCAGCCAACCTGACACCGATTTGAGCGGCAAGTAACAAACAGTGACAGTAACGTCAGCAGAAATCTCAAAAATGCCATCACAGTCCTGGAATGCAGTGAGAAGCTATTTGACATCTATTTAAGCATTTGAACAACGTTAACACCTGTCTGAAACACGATTAATTCTTATATTTCAGAGGGCTTATTGAGCAGGATAGAGAGGCGTTGATTCACAGATATTTAATTAACATTAATATCTGTTTGAAATGCAATTGTATTATAATGCCTTTTGCGACTCACAGAGATCGGAGATATTTCACTCTGTGGTTGAAACATCTGACATATAAAACGACATGAAACTCCCATTGGTTGCATACTCTTTGAATGCTGCTCACGGTCCTATCAGGCAGTTCAGCTGCACTCAGTCCTTGTGGGAATAACAGCGAGAACAAATTTTAGGATTTCCAAGCATAAAACAGAAAAGCGTTTGAACTCAACGGACATAAAAATGTGGATATCGTCTTTCCACACCAATTTATTTTTTATCTTACAAATTCACCTACTGTAGCATTTAAAATAAAAGAAGTCAGTGATGTCAAAGTCACTCATTTTCTTTTGCTAGTGAAGAAAAGATAATCAATTTATTTACAATATGTATCAGAATGTTTGTTAAAATGCCAATTGGTATGGTGGTATGGACCACCTGGAAGTAGGTTATGAAGAATGCTTTCAGTAAGAAGCTCATATCCACAGTCTTTTCCACAGGCCTTAAACGTAGCACAAGATTTTGCAGCTGATGCATCTGTTTTCAGTCTTGTAGGAATAACTGTGAGAACAAATCTAGGATTACCAAGCATAAAATAAGGATGTTTGTGTATTTTTTACTAATTTGGCGTCACAAAAAATCTATATGCACCAAATTTATAATTACTATACAAATCTACCTATCATAACATTTACAAGTAGAAATATCTATCTAAAAAAAAAAATCCAAGGTCAGTGCTCTTAAAATTACTCGTTTTCTTTTGATAATGATGAAAACATTATCCAATTTTCACTGTATGTATCTTAATTTTGGTAATGTTAACTGGAAGCTGAATAATTATTTCATCCTGGAATTTATAACTGCAAAGCTTTCCCAAAGGCACTTGAATGCAGCACTAGGTGTTGTAGCTGCCTTCAGTCGCACATCAAGGCTTCTGGAATAAGCCTTGAAATAAGGAATAAGTGACAACTAATTTCAGATTTCTGAGCATAAAGCTGTTTGTTCTGCTTTTTTTCTCATAGGTCACAAAAGATGAGCGTTGCATCTTTGTACATCAAATCAAACATTGTTTTACAAATCCACCAATCATAGCATTTAGAAGTAAAAAAGTCTTTGAAAAATCAAATGCCTGTGATCATAAAACCATCATTGTGTCATATTTTTTTACTAAGCATGTGTGTGATGTTTGGTAATGTCATCAACTAATATGTTTTAAGTTGTATTCGTCACCTGATATGGACAGTGTTTCATTAAGAACTGGAATGTAAATCTAGAGTGTTTCCAACAGGGCCTTGAAAGCAGCATCAGAACTTGCACATGATGCTCCTGCCTTCAGTTGTGTTGTACTGTGCTATAACACACACACACACACACACATACACAGTCCGATCATCATCCTGGGCCAGCACTGCTCCACTGCCGCTGTGCATCTGCTGTTACTAAATATAGAATCCTCACTTTGATGATGCAGCGGTGACTGGAGAACTCAAAACCCCTGCTCACGCTGCCCGCCTCTACCTACTCTCCGCCTCTCAATGGCGCAATTAGCCCTAATAAACTGAGAGCGAGTCCATGAAGCATAGAGGAGTCTGGCCAGAGATCTCCAAAGCCCAACAAGCCCCCACCATCTTCCAACCTCCCCTCTAATAACCATGAATGCAGATCCTGTGATGGGACAGATGTGAGCTATTTGTGAGGAGATGAAATAGGAGAAAATGAGAGGCAGAGAGAGAAACATTGCATTAGAGATTAATGATAGAGATGCAGTTGAAGTTTTTGTTTGTGTCGGTGGTGGTTAGGAGGGGTATCCCCCTTGGGAACCAAATGTCTGACTGGGCATTGTTTTCACGGGTACAAACAGAGAAAGTACACACATTCTTGATTGAAGTGAAAGGGACTTTACTCAAAGTCAAAGTCAAGTAAAAGAATGAAGTGCTTCGTCTTATTTACTTGAGTAAAAGTGAGGCTCTGAATGTACTCAAAATATAAAAGTAACCCTTTAAAGCACAATTCTACAGGTTGTTTTGGTCAAATCACACTCAACCTCAAACAATGTTAATGAAACGTAATTTAAGGGAACTTTTTTTTTAACTTCTTTTATAGCCAAATCCAACAAAGTAAACAAACATTGATGTTACGCCTTTTCCTCGTGGTTGAGTTTGATACATGGGTTTCTTGTCTGTTTTGTCTTGTTCCGTGCTTTATGTCGGTCAACTAATTTTATCGGTTTTGCGTGATACGGGCCGGTCGATCATCGCCAGGAGGCTTATTTTGACATAATGAATGACCGGCCAAGCAATCTCAGTATGGCCGATTCCGGTCCAGCCTCACAGTCAGTCAGAGTTTGGCTGTATACTCATGCTTACTCACTGGATTGTCTATTAACCATGCTGGTATACCTCTAGTCAGAACATTTTAGGATATTTCTTGCCTCTTCCTGCTACCTTGGTGCTTTAGAAATAAATTCTACCTCGTGCTTTTCACTTAAACTAGGTTCAAACATTTCCTGACTCTGAGTAAAGGGGCCAGTACATCTGCCTCACTGAAGGGGGCGTGCTGAGCCCATGGGTTCATGCTTGTTCGGCTGTTTGTCTTCTTCTGCGCTGAGACAAAATCAGAGAATCGATTTCACTAGAGTAGTCCGTCTTTTTAGTTTTTGCCCTAACTACAAAAATGGAAGATTCTATATCCAAGCCCACCTCAGGAAAATCTATAAATTATAAAATTTTGAAAATGTACCTATAATTTTGTCTATATACATTTTAATCATTTTTTTCAAAATAATTGAAAATACTATGAAAACAAAAAATGTAAGAGCAGTAATGATAAGCTTTCTTTTTTTTTTTTAAAGAAATACAAAATTTACCATTTTTCCTAATTTCTTTAGTATTTTTGTTTTTAATGGGGTGAACCTATGATTTTTTTTCTCGTTCTGTTTGAATTGTAGAATTACGATGGCGAGTTAGAAAAACACGAAGTTGCAGAGGAAATGCATATCGGCATTATTTGTATGAGATATGAAACACAACCAGTAGTAAGTTTGCAATCTGGCAATTAAATGGTGAATTTAAGCTCCTCTATTGGGTTCATATATATTTGTAAATCTGACTCAGATTTGGATCAGTGCCTCACCCGCAACGAACTTCATCGCTCATTACTGAGACGAAGGTCTGCACTGCTAAAATCTCTGTGAAAAAAAGGAGGAGGAAGAGGCAAGAGTGCGGGACGGTGTGTAGGCATGAAGAAGGGCAGAGGAGTACGGCTGTGCGAGGTTTAAGAGAGACTTGAGGGTGAGAAGGAGAATCTTATAGTCAACGCAATGTTTGACAGGGAGCCAGTGAAGTTGCTGGAGGACGGGGGTGATGTGTTCTGTAGAATATGTTGGCAGTGGAGGTCTGGACCAACTGAAGTTTATGGAAGAGCTTGAGCAGAAGGTCAGAGAGGAGAGAGTTGCAATAGTCAATGCGGGAGGTGACTAGGGCATTGGTGACGGTTTATATTGCGTAGGAGGAATAAGCAGGCCGAGTTATATTATTGATGTTTGCTTCAAATGATAATGTACTGTCGAGGATGACACCCACACTCTTGAATTGGAGGGAGGGAGGAACTATGGAGTTGTCGATAGTCAGTGAAGAGCCCTGAGGAACACCGGCAGTAAGTATCTATGGTCATCGGTATTATGTAGGATTTATGTGAAATTCCACAACTGAAGTTTTACGAAAGTCTTGTTTTGTGTCTGCTTTCGATGCAAACTGTGTGAGAAGTTATATTCCTGTTCCCGTTCACATTTTTTGCACTCAACAGGAATTCTTTGGATTGATTAATCCAATCATTAAAATCATTCAATCGTTTCTTTCAGCACTAAACAATAATGTTGGCACAACAAAAAGGTATTTGTGATTGATGACCTTCATTTAGTGGGGTAATTTTTACTATTGTAAAATTTTTAATATATGATATTGACCCAACATTACATTAGTACATTATGTTAGATCGACATTGCTTAATACTGAAAGAAGCCCATTAAACAGGTAGACAAACTTTTCGATGGTTTTATGAAAATAGATTATTTGAGTGTGAGGGATATCTTGTTTCTCATCTAACACTGAGCAGTTTGAATTCTCTGACTCTTAAACTCTGCATATCAATGTTGAGAAGATGCTCGACAGACAAACTTCAAATTTTTAAATCATGCCACGAACAGAAAAAATATACTGTGTTGGTAATGATTGTGCCCCATCTCACTAAAACGCAACACCAGACAGAACCATCACTCTGGTGAGAGTGAGCTGCACCGAAATAGATGGATAGGCGGAAAAGGAAATAAGGAGAAGAAAGGGGGAGGACAAGGCTTTAGTAGGACAGAGCGCAGGGGAGGTCTGTCTGTCCCAGATCAGCCATTTACTGCCAGCAAGACAAGGGGAAGGAATGAGTGAGATATGGAATAAAAAGAATGAGAGAGTAATCAAGATGTCTAAATCTGGAGTTTGAACCCCCCCCTCAACACACACACACGCACACCCACACACACACTCCCACCCCCAAGCAGCATATCAAATATTGAAAAGAAAGTTAAGCTCCACTTTCTGCACTTGGCCAAATATACCAGGAGAGAGACTGAAACAATACAGGTGACAAAACTTCAGGGAAAATAAGCCTCTGACGATGTGACTTTGACAAGTTGTCAGCGTGGAAACAACTGAACGGAGGGATAATCAGTCAAAAAGACACCACAGTCTCCTTTCTTTCCTTCACAAGCTCCTACGGGAGAGGACCGTGGTTTGAAAAAATGAAGGGTTAATTAACACGTAGTGTGTTTGTAACCGATTGTTTTTCCAGCTTAGATATCCCCTGGTGTGCCGATAAATCCTCCTTTTGCCAAGCTTTGTTGGATTAAATGACTGGCGAGGCCAGATTGGGGCCCCTCGATCCCCAAAGAGGGGAGTGTAGGGGTGGAGATGTCAACTGTGTGTTATGTCCTCTTGGAATGTGCGGGAACTAAAGTGTATTGTTCCATAGCACTATACAGCCAAAAAAGAATTGATGGTATATCCCAGCCAACGTGGGCGGAATGTTAATTCAGCTGCTCGGGTGGCAAATCATGGGTGTTTGCTGGACTCCGACTCTGTGCCACAACCAAATGTTGAGCACGAACGACCTGACAGTCCGTTAATCAACACTCAGCAGCAACCTGTTGGACTATCAACTCCACTTCCACAGGCCAAATAAATTTTCATTCCGGGGAGTCCAACTGAACAGGGCGGGACTGTAATGAACCTGAGATCCTCCACCCCCTTTGACTGACTCCTGTTTTTAATGCTCTCCTTTTTCATCTGCCTGTAACTAAACATAAGGCTGGAAACTATTGGTGGATTGGTGCTGGAAAACTCCACCGTAAAAAAAATTAAGAACAAACTTTGTCCAATGGAAAAATATCTGATTTAAAGCGAAAATGGCTGACTAGAGTTTTGGCTGTGATCCCCACAGGGATTCGAAAGAAACAGCAGAGAACATTAACAGTTTTCCGACTACATTGAACAAATTTCCATCCTCGTATAACTGGACGGGCTTATGTTGCTGGCAGAACAAGAATGCTGCAGTCATCAGAATACAAGGTTGGCATTGTACATTTATACAAACTACAGATGTGTTACATTCTTAATATTACTACCTGTTACCCTTGTGTTTTTTTTACATATATATGAGTGAACCGGCTGACCAGGAAGCTGAGGAGGCGGTGATGACGGGAAAGTAAGGTGAGGTGACCACTAAGGGGCTTCAGAACCTTTTAAGAACAAAACCAGGTCATTTTTAGTGAACATCATTTTTTTTCTGGCAATTACTATGGGCTGGTAATCAATGGCGGTTAGCAAGAACAAGGAAATCTTTCCATGAAAAAGTCAAAAATTTAAATTTTCAGAAAAAATCTTAAGAGTTAAAAGGTTGGTCATCCTTGTTAATTTCTGTTGTATTTTTTTAATATTATGGTTTTATTACTTATATTTATTCACCAAACCATTTTAATATTTTTATTTGACTATTTATTTAATTTTTTTTATTACTTTAAATTTGATTTAATCATATCTCATTTTGTGTAGTCTATCACTATTTTATTTTTTAATACTTGATACAGAAAAACTGAACATTTTTTCTCAGGTTAATGCAAAACACTTCCGTTTATTCCCTTTTCTTATTTTTTGCTTTGTTTTTTGCTTGCATTATGTAACTCTTAAGTCATGTAATCTCTTTTCCAAACTACTCATCTTTTATTGATTTAGTCTCTAAATAATTTTTTTACAACTTCTTTTTATTTAATTTTGCTTCATTGCTCATAAAAAACCTTGACTGTAATTTAATTCTTTTTGAAAAAATAATAAAATAAGGTAACATTTTATGAATCTTAAAAGGCAAATGAATGTGTCACAGCAGCAGGCAAAAATAGAAGCCTGAGATAATATGTAAGTGAATGATGAATACTAAACTTAACTAACTACTAAAGAGTGCAGACTGAAATGCATGTAGAGGAGAATATACCGTACATTCTCTTGTACATGCATTTCAAATGTGCAACATAAAATATTCAAAATATTCAAAGCAACACATTTCCACGGAAACCGCACAAGATCAATTTTGTATAAATTCAGAATATGAAAAGGCACAACTATGTCATAGGGTTATAAGACATACTAAGTCTGATGAGGCCCAAATGTATAGTTATCCACCAAATAATTCTTGTGGACATACAGATAATAGTTTTCCTCCCCCGACAGGAAAGTCCTTAACAATCTCCAAGCAAGTAAATCATCTGCGATAAGGATAAGATGGACCTGCATTGCATTCTAATGAATAGTCAAATGTCATACTAAACGCTTTGATACTCATTTCTTCTTTTCTATATGATCAACTGAACTGACCCTTGGAAAGCTGTTGGTGATTAGTCAGTGTGTGCAATGACTGCTTTATGTGATGAGTGTGTTTCAACTTAAAGCACCACTGGGATCAAAGACCGATTCATGTTTACCACCAACACCAACACAGAATAATAACTGCATGATGCAAACTACAGCCTTCTCCACATCCACCTTTAATCCGCCGAATGACGGTGTTCAAAGTGCACACGTTGGAAAATGCATTCATTGAGTGTGATATGGGCTCTCTTCTCTAAGCGTCTGCCCAGCACTCCTTTACCTCAATTTCCGTGAGGGGATTTAGCTCTAACAGAGCATGAAACTCAGTATGCTCGTGTGAGCTACTTTAACCATATGGCACTGTCAAAATCTCTGAGAACCCAATCACACCATCGTGTCTCTTGATCTCGAATGTCTCCATCGAGTTACTGGCAGCGCTGTCCTGCTGTATTATTCTGAAATCCTCCTACACTAAACAGCACAGAAGTAGCCTGCATGTAATGATGTCAGTCCTGTAAAGTGACCTGCCATCACCTCAGTGTGGGCTGTGTTCCATAGACATAAAGGCATGCAGAGATGAACTAAACTCAGGTGGAGAGATGATGACAGAACCAGAGCAAACAAATGTTCCCTGCTGGCAGGATGACCCTCTTCTTGTAAAGGCAGCCGCTCAACTGAGAGGACATCGATTTGAATATCCGCTATCAAATTCCTTCTCTGTTATGCATGATAAAACACACACACTTCCATCTGCCTGTTGGTGCATTGTTTCACACGTTTTACCACTAAGGTGCACCTGTGTCCATGTTCATCCATGCATACCCTGCGTTGCATGTTACAGCCAATATGTGAGGGAAGACAAAGTGTGATTTACTGGCGGATTTCATGCACTGCTTAGCCTTTTAATGTAAGCGCTGAGCAGTGAGCCTCTGTGTGCGGAGGACTAGCTGGCATATGTACGAGGGAGCGATTATCAGTTTGACACTCTGATAAATGCAATGGCTCACAAGTGGCATCTTTCATAGATCTACCTAGATCTGCTTTACTGATGCTGCCACATAGATTGATTCTCTCTCTGGTCTACAAATCTGTGTCCTTCCACTGTTACCACCTCCGCTTTTTATTCTCTCACTTGATCCTTCTTTTTCTCTGTCTGTAACTCATTTAAAGTGTATCCATCTGCTGGCATGAAGGGTTAATATGTGGCCAAATGCTGCTTTCGTTTGCCAACCTTGTCTCCGTGCATACCTCAGTAAATCCTCCTACATCTGCTTCTCTGATTTGATTTGATTTCAATGATGTGTGTGAATTCTATGCATCTTAATTTAAAGCCGGAGTATTTCGTGCACAGACTGCCATGTGAAAGAGAAATCCCTGTTTCACATCAATGCAGCAAACTTGAACATGCAAACCCCCTCCCATACGCTGCTGCACACATACATGCACCTCTTTGACTCCAGCACAAACATTAAATTGTGCTCTACCCGGCTTTGCCATGCAGCCGGACTCCATCTCCATGCATTTCTCCATGAGGAAAGAAAGAAATGCAGAAAAGATTCTTACTGTCTTCTACAATCCCTGATGAAATATAAAAATCCCTCGTCTGGGAAAAAAAAGGGGACAGAAGTAGGAAAGAGAGGAGGGGGAGCCCAGTGGTTGCCAGTTGCAGAGGAAGAAGGAGTGAGGAGGGGCGAGCAGGAAGATGATGAAGATTCGTTAAAAAGAAGAAAAATAGAGGACTGTCACAGCTGTGGCATTGAAGACCTTCTCCTCCTACAGCCACGAGAACTTAGAAGGTGTCCGGCGTGTCGCCGTACGCCGAGGGATGGAGCATAATTCTCTGCTCCCAGCCGGTCTTCCAACAACAGCAGCAGCAGCAGCAGCAGCAGCAGCTCTGTAGTAACACTTCTATCCTCTTGGTCCAGCAGTCTCCCCATCCCTCGCTCACTATCCTCCCTCCTCCCTCCCTCCCCTTCTACATGCTCAGAATGCCCCTCTCTCTTTCTCTCCTTGTACTGGATGGTTAGTTTTTCTTCCTCACCTCCCTCCAATCTCTCTCTCTGTCTCTCTCTCTCTCTCTCTCTCTCTCCTTTGTCTCCCCATCTCCCTCCATCTCTCTCTCCCTTCCATCATTACCAACATACATGGATTACTCCTCCCTCCCTCCCTTTACCATTTCACCACCACCACCACTCTCATGCTTTGATGTTTTGGAGTTAGACTCTTAGCTGTGAAAAAAAAATCCTTCTGAGAGAACGGAAAGCACCACAGAACTCAATGGGATCCACCCAATGCTGCAGAGTTTACACATTCCAAGCACATACCAACAGGCACACTCACACACATACACAAACGATAAGCTAATATTTACAAGGCAACATCAACACCAAAACCACACAAAGTAAAGACAATGTCACATTTTTAGCAGATTCCTTCCAAAATCTGAATGGAAGAGACCGAGCAGCAATGTCTGCAGCAGTGCAGCCAACATCTGTATTCCCTCTCTCACGCACAGAAATATGAATAAAGAATGAAAGAGATGTGTATAACAGGCTGAGGGAAGCCACTGCTGCAATGCTTATTACCATAAGTAGAGGGGGGGTGAGGGAGGAGAGGGGACCGTGGGTGGAGAGGGGAGTCTTCTAAACCGACGAGCTGGACTGAATAGCAACTAGATATCAACTCCATTATGCCAATCACTGGTGAGTGAAACACGTCAAGCCCGCATCTGAAGATTTGATGAGCTAACACCCATTTAATGAGGGGGGGGGGTCATGATGGCTGTGTATAATGATCAGATGTTTCCCAACATTTTACCCTTGTTGCAGGGGGTGATAAATGTCTGTGCTGGCTTTTGCTTGACATGTGGTTAGTCAGAGGCTCTTGTGGATTCTTCAAGTGAGATCCCAGAGCTCCAGGACTACAACAACAACAAAATAATACAGCTGGAGAAAATCCCTCAGAGGGAAAACGGTTTGGTTAGGACCACCACGCCACAACCACATTGAAAATATCACTTGCAAGGCCTCCTGCCTGGCACCGTTACATTATTACAAATTATTATCTGACTTTGACAAATGGCTTTTCCGGCACAAACCTCAGGCTCTGTCTACAATTTTCATAAGCATTTCTTGTAAATGGTGTTTATTATTCATCCTTAAAGACAATATATAATCTTGAGCTGGGAGATTTTATCTCTCGGGTCAGACTGTAACTGCTGTAGTTATTGCATTTTCTTTCTTCCTAGCTTCCTATTGTTGGAAAACAATATTGTATGGAGAGTTCAGCAGGATTAATTCAGAAGCTGATATTGGAATCTAAATGATTCTTACAAAACAAAGTCAAGTCTGATCAGACTAGATTGCAGGTGCAGGCATTAATTAAAAAATTAGAGCTTTGCGTCGTGTCTTTTATAGGGCTGTTGACAGCTGTATGTGTAGCCTATGCTATCTGTCCATTTCCTCCTCCATCCTTTGCTTCTCAGTAATAATAATGTTTACCACTCATCCTACATTTTGTGGGATCAGACAACACCAGGCTACCCTTCACTCGCCACGCACATCAGCGACCTCTTCGGCACCCATAAACCTAGCTGTCAGCTCAACAGATGTGTTTCCTGGACCCACTTTGATAGGAGCTAACAACTGCATAGCAGAAACACCCCAACAAGACCTGCAGTTCGGGGCATGCTTACACCCAGCTATCAATCCGTCACTATTTGGCCCCTGTCAAAGTCGCTCAAATCCTTTCGCTTGACATTTTTCTGCTTCCAACCCATCAACTTCAGGACAAAATGATCACTTGCACTTACAGTGAGATAATCGATGTTATTTTGACGGCTCTCAAAATGTAATTTTATTCATTGCTGAAAACCCTTCCTCACGGACATGTGCTGGAAACAAAAGAACATCTCAGGATATTCAGCCTTGACTTTGATACCGAACCACTAACCTGGAAAAGCAGATGTGGGTTCGAGGTCAGTGGAGAAAACAAAAAAGATCCTGGCTCGTGTCAGACGTTGAGGTACCGGTATATATTTATTGAAATGGGCTGGAGAAAAAGGCCATAAACAGACTTGGACTGAGCTTGTGATGTTCTCCTCTCAGCACAGTTCATCTTTGTACCTTAGAGTCTAATCAATTCCAGCATTCTTTTTTTTTTGCTCATCAACCTTTTCTGCCATCTGAAATATGTCTGTTATGTTACTTACCTCTGTAATAATATGTCTTGCGTGACTCCTAGCTTGTATTCTAAACCCCATTTTGGGCAAATGAAAAATTATTCTTTTCCCAAATTGAACCTGCTATCCAAATCCAGTCCAATGCGGTCGTCCAGTAAATTAAATGAAACCTAACCCAGCGGTGGACTGTCCACCTCTTGACACAATGGGGGACCTACGCAGAGGGGACTTTCTCACACAATATTAAAAGTATTACAACATCTGATCTATTGACTACTTTAAATGAGGTTTGCATTGATCTGGTCAGCCTGTGTCGGGCCAGCTGCTTTGACTGATTGAGTCTGTATGTATTCAGGGGAGGGTGTGTTTAACGGATTTTGTACTGGAGGCTCCAGCTGGACCAACTGTATTAACTGGATGAGTGAGCAAGCAGTTGCAGTAAGCTGAAAGGGATTGCTTTGGTTGACTAAAACCACACACGCAATCGTAGCCCATACAAGGAGACAAGGGAGTCCACTTAATAGCATGCAGTCAGACTTAATAAAGAAAGATGGCCATAATAACAATATGCCTCCTTGTGCAGCTGACATATTTATTCACTACCTCTGTCAGACACCAAGGGGGGTGGTTAGGTCGTAATTTACTCTAATGCACTGGCACCTTAGCCAATATCCTGTCATTTCCCAGCCTCTGCCACCTGTCACTTGGGAAATAAAATGAAATCCACTGCACCTATCTAAAACTCTCTCTTCCCAGCAAAAACCTGCTTCTCAAGCATTACAGGGGTTCTCCTGCTCCTTCATCAAAGGAGGGACTGCTCTTCTGCGGCTGCTGATGGTTCCAGCACTCGAAAGCAACATCAAACTGCAACTCAACACAGTCCGCCATCTCAGGCAACACTGAAATCCCATTACAAATATAATCCCCCGACTGCTCAACATGGGGAACATGGAGGCAAGCAGCTATATACATACATACATTAAGGTTTGGTGGAAATGTGATGTGCAGAAGAAATGAGTGAGGTGGAGTAGATGACGTGACTTTTTCTTATTTTTTTGATTGTGCTGCTCTTCTTTTACTTAAACTCCACCACATTTCAAAGGGAACTATTCTACAGTTTACTGCGCTTAAGGCATAAGCACCCTTTATTCCTAAAATAAAAATCATATTGTAAATAAAATAGAGCGCGTAAAACACGTGTCTCGATTTCTTACTGAGATCCTGCCCTTATCAGAGATCTGTAACACTTTGCTTTGACTTTTATCATCATTTTCACCCTCATATTTTGAAAAAAAATCAGGTTCACCGTCTTTTCTTTTAAATTTGGGAATGCAGCTTTTGTTTTTTTTAAATGTGCAATTCCCCAACATAAATATCAAAATTGTAACTTTGTTGAAGTTTCAAGCACAAATATGATGGTATTAATAAAACTTGGGATTTTGTTCTTTATCAAAATATGTTATCAGAACTTCTGCAATGTAGTACAGGACATGTTATTAACACACTTTTACATGAATTATTTAATTTGTTTTAATACGTAAAATTGCTTAAACAATGGACATTTTGACATTTTTTTAATTATTATTATTATTAAACAGGTAATTAACAAAATATAGCCTGATGGCAAAAAAAAATTTATCAAATTTTTCAGTAAATAATTCCAAAAAATAATAAAAAGACAAAGAACATCCAAATTATTTCTGAAATTTATAAATGAGTATTCACACAGATGAATGTAAATTATAATTTGAAATGTAAAACAGTAATAACATTGTAATACATACATTGTATACAGCTGTAATAAGAGGAGACAGTGTTCTCTTGATCAAACATTAATTTATATCCCATTTAATTTCAAACTCATGTGATGTGATGTTTATTGGTGCAAAAAATTCAAGTAAAGCGATTTTTACCTCATATAGAAACACCACGCAAGAGAGGGTTAAAGCATTAGGATGGTGAAATAGATTTGAAACACATATTTATTAAGAACAAACTTAATAGTCTATAAATTAATGATGAAAGTGTATAAGAATCTTTTCATGCATTTTATTGCGTTGATTTGTGTCACAATGGTTTCTTATGGTTTAATGATTTGACAGCTGTTTCTACTAGTTTATTACAGTATTAAGATTCAACATAACAAAACCTCTAAGATAACAAATTAGAACATGTCTTGAGAAGAATGTTCCATGACTGGGAGCCAAAGGGGAACATATTTTATGTAATGGGGTAGTTGGGAAAAAGTATTGTGTAATCTGATATTTTTGAGTTTTTCCTTTGATACATTTTTCCTCTAACCAAAGTGATGATTAGTCAAACATCAACATGGTCTGTAGTATTAGTAATAGTAGTAGTAATCCTCATTAGGCGAGCAAACATTCTGCTTCCATGCTGAAGCATCAGAATTAACAATTTATCATTGGGAAATAGCAGATGTTTCACCTTTAAAGGTTGATATTCTCAGTACATTTGGCTGATAATGTGTCTGTGGGATTCTGAAACTAAGAATTTCCCTTGTAATGAAACACTTCTACGGAAGTAAAGGGTCTGGGATCTACCTCCACAGATAAGAAAAAGAAAATCTGAAGAGCTCTGGTAATTGCTGTCTCTAACACTGTTGTTAAATCAATGGCTGCATAAATCCAAGCGGAACAAATCTCTGTACTCTGTTTTGAAAGCTGCGAAACACTTAATATTAGTCATAGTTTTATTTCTGGCCCTTTAACTGTACCATCTCCAAGACTGTTCTTCACTACTGTAACACATAATCCCTCCTTCGCATCAGAATTAACTGCTCTGTTGCTACCAAGAGCAAGAAAGAAAAGCAAAAGTGGGTCAAATGCTGGAGGAGAGGTAGGCATAGAGGGGAGGTACCCAAATGCTAGTTGTATGAAATATCAGATGGAGGGGGAGGAGGTAAAGGATGAGGCTAAACCAGGCCTGGGCACTAAAACATCTATTTCTGTTTAAATGCACAGTTTAATACATATCATCAGGCACTGACACATTCAAGGTCATATCAATTCTGCATCATGCATATCCTGTACGTATACATGTATATACTCCAATTATCAATATTTGTATTATAGCCACTAACTGCATTGTCTCAACGTTTTATTTTTTTACATAGGTCATATGTGTACTTTGCTGTTCTAATGTCTATACCTGTGTAATTACCATGTGCGAATTAAATAAAAAATGTTTTAAAACTCAGTCAATATTCTTTGACGTGAAGATATACTTGGGACAATAAAGCTGATTGTAGGTAATTAGGTTGTGCCACTTTAAATCAATCAATACATAGATACTTCACTAATCCCCTTTGTTGCGCCAAGAACCAGAAAAGTGACTTGTTGCTCGACAAATAATGAGCTCAAATACTGACACAGTTCCTGGTTACTTTGTCTTTCCCATCAGCCAGCATCTGTGTTATTAACAAGAGTCTTTCCTGTCGCCCAACTTCAGCTGAGATAGGCTCTAGGCCCCGCAACCATGATCAGGATAAGCGGTTACAGTTAATGGATGAATGATTCATACCCAAAACAATGCTGTTACACAGTCAGACTCCTCTCAGTCATATACCTATATAGTAGCACTTCAGCAAATATCTGATCAACATGTCAAATGATGGGACAGGATCTGATATTTATTAAAATAATGCTACGGTAATTCAATCTTCATTTCTTGTAACAATCTTATCAAGTGAATAGTATTTCATTCTGAGATGTATATAGTATATATTTAAGAGCATGAAAGGAAATTACACCAATTTTAGGACACTGAAATTAGACAATGATAAATCCTACCACTTCAATGTAATAGTTTTAGAAATTAATTTTAACAACTTTAAACCCATCAAGATAGGTCCGTTGAATGATTAGGTATTGGATAGAAAATGAATCGGGATCTTCCTCATCATCAACTTTTGTGAGTGAATATTCAAGGAGGAGGATAAGGAATACAAAGAAATGTATCTCAGTACCAAAACAACAGTCAAAGAGAAAGTGCAAAAAAAGAATTAAGTGTCTTTAATGATATAGGCTACATTTTTTACATTTCTACAGCAGACTTTCAGTAATAACTGCCAATTAGAAAAAACACAAGATTTACCTGTAACAACTGAAAAAAAAACCCGAAAAACTGGATGTCCGAGGTTTTGAAATTAAATTCTCCATGTAAATATTAAGTTCAGTATCTTGTCCCATTAAATAATAATAAAACATTTCATAGTTTTGAACAATCAATGTGAAATATAAATTACATTAAAGCACCATTTCAAGGATGAGGATATTAAAATAAATTATTGGCCTTTCCATATCAAGACAGTACATTTTTTATGATAGTAATGTGCTCACACTGAACTCTCCTGCCGAATGATGTCACATAGGTTCAACTTACAATACATCATGAAACGGAGGGGGAATGCTCGTGTGACTTCCACAATCAATACAATATAAACATCTATGAACATGTAGCTCCATCGGCAACGACAAAATAACATACACTAACTATTGTAAGTGATGCATAACTTCTGTTCTCTCTGTATAAGAATGATTTAACACCTTACAAAAAAGGTTAAATAAATGACTAAAGTGAGTTACTCTGTGAGAAGATTGTCAATTGGTAACATGGTAATATTTATGTCTCGTGAATATCCAACTTCCATGATCTACTATTGTTCTATGCCTCAATCCACTGAGCACAACTGGCCTGACAACATTACATATTGCAGTTCCTCTCACTCGCTCATCATCCACAGCGATACTTAAGAAGACAGCAGCTGAGAAAAGCTACAGCTCATGTCACACATTTTCACGCAGGAAATCATTTTACTATACACATTTCATGCAAAAATCTTCATTGATGCACTAATGAATAATGATGTTACCAAAACTGACGGGAGTGCAACAGTCACACTATCAGAGAACTCAGTTTCTTTGATCCCCAAATACCTGCCCGCCAGAAACCCATGCACGCAACCACACACACACACACACACACACACACACAAACACAAACACACACACACACACACACACACACACACACACACACACACACACACACACAAAGAGAGAAAAGCGCTCACTGTGATTATAAAAACGAGGGAGGACTGCTTCAACGGGGGCTTCAAAAATTCACATAACATATCAAAGACTGAAGCACAAAGCTGCCTTTTTTTAAAACCATCAAATACAAGTATCAGCAACCGGTGATGGTGCTCCTGTGTCTACTGCCATACATGGTATAGAAAAATTCATACAGCTATGTTACAGTACAGTTTGAGGACTTATGACATCTACAGGTACTTTAAGTTCAAACTCCTAGTCACAAATATAGTAACGGTTTTCTTTATGCAGTTGAAATTTGGTATTCTCAGCAAATTGTAGTGGATATTTCATTAGAAAAAAAAGAAAGAATCATACAGTAGTTAAAACACACACTCATTTGCCTGCTTTACATAAAACCCTGTACAAGTAATTTAATAATCCATCAAATTTAGAAAAAAAAAAAAATCAAGTCAGTGAGCTGTAATAACTGGTAGGTTATGAATTACAGTGTTTAGAAAGAGTAGATACTGGAGAATCAGTCTTATGGAAAACAAGATCCAAATGTATTCTAGGTTCCGCTGACGCTGGCAATTATAAATCAGTCAGAGTATTGGAGATCTAAGTCTACTGTGCCATCTGTCACCACCAACCTCACTCTCTTAGGTTTTGTAGAGCCCATGGAGTGAGATGTTACAGGTCCATAATGTGGCGGGACCTGGTGCTCCCCAGGCTGACACGGTTGCTGCATGTCTTTCCTACAATGATCGTCTTGACCTTTAAGCCCTGTAAATCCACCCAAGGAAAAAGATGGTGGGTTAGGTAGCTGTGGTCCACATGGCTCGAGAACTAACCTCCCTTGGGTGCCTGAAGGTTCCATCAGGCAGTGGTAGGTGTAGTTTGTTGAGCCTAACCCTTGGCAACCGTCAGCCCCGTCCCTGAGACCCAGGGTCAATGAATGATCTCCACTGAAGTTTAGAACATATGGAGGACCTTGATAGCCATAAGGGAAAGAGGCTGAAGAGCTTGTGGACTGACTTTTGTTTCCTGGCAGGGGCGTAGAAGGTGGTGTACTGTGGATCACTTGGGGATTGTTGTCCTGAGGCATGGGTGAAAGAGATGAGCCAAAGCTGAAATCAAAAGGGTCTATCTGAGTGTAACATGGCTGGTGCTTGTCTGAGGTTGATGTTGTGTTTTTATCCTGTCTTAAAGCTTTGTCTTGTGACAATGTATAAATGTCAGACATTTTGCTTGGAAAGACTGATCGTGGCAGCGCTGAAAGGTTTTTATATGTCACGTTGGCTTCAATACTTTCATTTTTGTCGGAGCATAGCTTACTTTTACAATATGACTGAGGAAAGGGCGAATTTGGTTTGCCAAAAAGGAGGTTGGACTTACTGGATGGGCCAAAATGGGGGGCATCCCTTCCAAATCCTTGAATAGTGATGTTGCCTTTATGAGGAATATCTGTACTAACGCCTTGTTTCAGACTCTGTGGGGTCTTCTCAATAGCACTCGACCTTACACCGAGGGTTCTGGATGAGATGATCGGGCTGCCAGCAGCAATGGGGTCCTTACAAGGGGCACTATACAAGTTCTGACTCAGGTTTCCCCCTTGGTACTTCATAACTCTATGAATAACCGTAGAGGTTTTCTCGTGGAATTTGAATGGATTGTCTGGAGGATTAGGATTTTGAACAGCAATAACTTGGGGTGAGAGGAATTTGTTATATGTCTGAGATGACGGGGCGGATTTTGTCACACAAGTTTGGGACACTCCTCTGACTGTGTTTGGCTGACTAGTTGCAAAAGACTGGGATTTATTGGGAACGGCAATGCGATGGAAGGGGCCCTGGGTTCTGAAGCTAGGCTGGGCTCTTGACTGACTGGTGCTCGCCTTGACGTTAATGGGGGGTTGGGTTAAAGGAATAGGAGTTTGAGATGTAACAGAAGATGGTGTACCAATCCACCTGGGCTTGCTGACGACTGGCATGTGTTGAGTTTTGAGGTCTTCTCTAGTCAGTCTCATTCCTGGATTTCTACTTATAATTCGATCTTTGGCAATGAAGTCGGCGTTGCCATGAGATGAAAAGCTGTAACTAGGGTTCGGTGGGTTTCTTTCTTTGGAGGCCTCCTTCGCTTCACAATCCAGAGGAACAGAATCATTTTTGGAAGATATTAGACTTGGAAAAAATTGCAAATCCTCACTGGTAAAGTTATTTCCGGGACTGGGAGGGCCAAGGTATGGCGTTTCAGTGGTCCATGTGTCAGGTGGGCTGTGAGAGAGGGGACTGCTGAAAGGATCTGTAGGTGGATCCAGTGAGCACAGATCTGACGGTGAAGATGGAAGTATATTCTGTGGCTGATAATACCCCTCAAAGTTGAGACACTGAAAGTCCAGAATATCGTCACAGCAGTTTGTGAAGCTGGGCTCTCCGGACATCATGTTATCTGCTGTTGTGAATGGAGGGGACTGGGATGGGGCCTGGATGACAGAATTATTAGCGCTGGCACAGACTGCTGGCTTTTCTAAGGTCTGAGATGAACACAGGCCCTCTGAGAGCCTGGAGAGACTGTTGTCAATTTGTTGGAGTGTGTGACTAAGACAAGTGGTGGGTGTTTCTACAGGCCCACACTTGCGTTGTCTGTCCATTTTGTGTCTCTGTTTCCTTACCCCACCGGTCATATCTGGCCTTTCAATAACTGTATCTGAAGTCAAGCATATAACTTCATTTTTATTGTCATTAAGAGGGGATGACAGCGATAGCGGTGACAGAGATAAGGAAAATGGCGGCGGCTCGGTTTTAAGGGGGTTGCTATTCAATCTCTGTGAATATTGACATTCATCTTTGAGCTTGCTAAAATCAAGACATCCTTTTTGTTTCCCTAAAATGCAACCTTTCATTTCTTTCTTAACATCAGGCTCTACTTTAAGTTCAGCTAGTCTCAGCTCCTCTTTGCTGTCTACCTCCCAAATATCCTCAGCCTTTCTGCGTAGTTTAAGGACTGGTAATGGAAAACCATTTGCATCCACTTCTGGCTGCAGTTTATGTTTTGACCCACCCTGAAACAAGCAGCAATTATTTAGAAAACGATCTTCAATTTTGGCTTCTTGTCCCGAAGCAAGAACAACACCACTGTCAATCTCAATTTTTTCTGGCACCAGCTTGACCCTATCTAGAAGTTTACCATCATCGGCCTCTTTCATTTCAACCTTGGCGTTGGGTGATTCACTGGGTGATAATCCATTTTCACATTCTTTATCTGATGTTCCTGTTTGCTTTTCACTAAGCCTCTCTCCTCTCCTTTTCAACCGATGCAATCTGTTCTTTGACTTCTTACTAGCATGCACATGAGCCTGTGCTGCCTCCATCTCCATGTTCAAAACTGATACGGAATCCATGATGGCTTTAAAAGGATCGCATGTCACAGACTCCTCTTTTTCTATTTTTAATGCCACATTGTCAAATTCTCCTTGCATTTCCCATACCCTGCCTTTCCTCCTTTTAAAACGAATTTTTAAATTGATGTTGGGCTTTGTCTCCTCCAGTCCACCTTGACCTTTTCGAGTTACCATCCTAGCTTCCTTCAGAGATTCATCTGGAATATTACTACTTAGGTCTAGGTTTGTAGTATGATTGCCGACTCGATTCTCCTCAGTCAGCTTGTCAATTTCATCTGTATCCGGCCTCTCTAATTTACAATTTCGAACTTTCCTCATTAAATGGCTTCGCTGAGCTTCATTGCGCCGCGAACGAAGACTCCGGGTAAAGGTTGTGATCTTTTTGGAGGTTAACCTCTGGACCTCTGTTCTCCTAAATCTACCTTTAATATCTCTTTTTACTTGGCTACTCTCATCTGGACAGTTGAGGACGCCCTGTCTCTGTTCTGTAAAGGGAATTACCTCGGGACCTTCTTTAAAAGACTGATCTACAGTAGAATTCAAGCCTGGTTCGAAGCCAATTTCAACAGAACTACGAAATGTACGTTTTTTCAGAGGTATGTTGGACTGTATGTGTGCCTGTGTGTCTGGGTGCAGATTAGTTGTGATTTTTGCTGGAATTAGGGACTCGTGAGGTAGTGGTTTGAAGCAGCTAACCGGTAGGTCATTGTGCCTCTGTGTTGACTGAAGCTGCACAGTATTCTTACTAAACTCAGTGTTGACTGCAGCCGGAACTCCTTCGCTTATGTGTCCCTTAGTGCTTTGTTTATTTTCCGCTTTTGTTTTGGCTGCTCTTGGCCTCATCCTTCTTCGATTCATAATCCTCCTCTGCACTGAACACTGGTACCTGCCTCCATTTTTTTCATCCTGTTCTTCTCTCTCAGCACTCTCTATAGAGGCCGATATAGAAAACCCACTTCTGACAATATCTCCACGTAATCTCTTATCCAAAAAGGGCTCATCTTTTCTTAAAATATCAGACAGCAGAACCTTTGCCTGTTTAATTACAACGTCATCATCATGTCTGCATACCGACGTGTTCACACTCCTAGCCATTTGTTCTTGAACAACTCCTTCATTCTTACACGCATCCTTGACTTTATTTCTATTGCACTTCAACTCGTTTTGTCCTTCACAGGGCAATATTTTACCATCAGACTCTTTCACTTCTTCCAAGGACCTGTTATTTTTACATTCTACGACTGTAGGTGCTGTATATCTCCTTTCTCTCTGCCCCTCAGTTTTGACTTTTTCAATGTCCTGTTGCTTACTCTGTGTATTACCTTTTTCTTCTGACAGGGTTTGTATTTCAATAATCTTGTCATTCCCCCTTTTCGCGCAACTGGATAAATCAACTACAGACTCGCTAACATGTCGCTTCCTTAAATTTACTTTATCAACAGCCGTGAAAAACATTTCCCTCACACCTCGGTTACCTTCAGCTGAGCAGATCTCCAAACTTCCTCCCTGCCTCTGCTGAGATCTGGACATTCTTCTGTCTGACTGTACTGTCAGAGGCACTGGTCTAGAGCTCTGCCTTCTCCTATCTCTCAACGCCATACTGTTTTTCCTGTCTTCAGAGGTCTTTTCTGCCTCTACACTCTGTCGTAATGGTAACCGTGTGAGGTTGACTGTAAGGTATTGCTTCAGAGATATTAGTGGATTGTCCCCAGCATTCTTCAATTTATCAGTGATACTTGGACAGACTTCTGTAAGTGATGGGGCTTTGGGGGTCACGTGCTCTGTTGGCTCTGCTGCTGGATTTAGAGCTGTATCAATAATGCAAGATGCAATACTGCTGGATCTTTCAGTGATTGCTTTTTCAATCTTCTTCTGTTTTACAGAATTGTAGCTCTTATCTTCTACAGGGTGAAAGTCACTTGCATTGTTGGCTGTATTACTGGACTCTGTTTGGTGTGCGAGCGTGGTGCCGACCATGCCTTTTATTCTTGAAGAGTTCCTCTGGATAACTTCACGCCTTTCCACAGGTTTCCTATTAAGGCCTGTGCTGCGCACTGCAGGTCTGCACTTCTGAAGAACAGACATTGAGGAGTTGAGAGTGAAAGGCGCAAAGTTTACCTTACTGATGTTATTTTCTTCACCAGTCAAACTCAGTTTACAGTTCAGTCTCTTATCATCTGGCGTCACTACCTCCAGCTGTTGAAGCAAAGACCTTTCTTTGCTATTTGGATTCCTACAGTTGAGCAAGAAATCCACAGAATGGCGCCGTACTCGGATTCTCAGGTCTTGCAGAGTAACTTGAGAAAGAAGTGGAAGTGTCCGACGTGGTTTGATTATGGAGGATTTTAGCAGGTGCTTTCCTGATTGTCTGTGCTTTTCTCGTCTCCACTTCTTAGTTTGACTTAACTTTCTATTTTTCAATGCATTTCTCCTCATCTGCTGGGTGAAGGAATTCCTTGAGGGTATGGCTGTGAAAAATAACAAATGACAAAGAGAAAGTTTTGGCAAGAATGTCATGAAAATCTTGACATTGAAAGGATCAAAACATGAAATCCTATTAATTTTAGATATCAAACAACTCTCAACTAACTATTATTAATTTAATATATATGAATATGTTTTAAATTGTCATTTTACAGCAAATGTTTAATTTAATGGGAGACACTTGAAATTTGATGGTTGAATAAGGTTTTATCACTCAGCCATATTACCTATTACCAACTTCAGCTCAATATTAGAGATGAAACCTGTGTTACAAAATCTCAGTGGTATCAGTACAGTGACATATCAACCAGTGAAAAAAGATGAAAGGTTAATTGAGCTTATAGTAAAGGCTTTCAGAATTTAAAAACAGAGTGTCCTATGAAAGGAAGAACCAATACGTTTGAGAAAATCATCGCAATCGACCGCCCCCTGCTGCATTACTGCTCCTCTAAGCTTTCCTCTTGAAAGGATTGTCATGTAATCTAAACCATATGGCCCACAGTAATGATGGCAGTAACATTTCAGTGATTATGTTATATAAAATCAACCTTTTGAACAAGCTAATGTACCTTTAGATGATATTTTATCACAAACATATGTCAACCAGCTTTAGAGGAAGACTGCGTACCAAGTTGTTACAGAGCCATTCAATGATTCCATCTGTTTCCAAAGAGGAGGACAGTGTCATTTATTAAAGAGTCCATTAGCCTGATCTTGTTTCGCAGCATAGAGACATCTAGTGGACGAGACTGTGGGAAAGGACTTTTAGGAGCAGATGGTCCAGATTTCCAATTGGTTAGAAGCTCAACATTCAACTTCTTTTTCAACCACAATATGAGTAAATCTTGCCAATAACCGTATGCATATATTGTCCACAGAATTCAGGCAGGGGACTTTTCAAAGCCTATGAAGAACAAAGTACATAAATATTCCTCCATAAGTTTAATTTAGCAGTGTTTGAGGTCACACAGTATGAAAGTGCTGAGATCTGACTTTAACAAAAGCTATCTTGAACCTATCTTTTATGGTCTTAATTGTAAAATTGTACACATTTTAAGCAATGAGAACCTTTTGAATAAGCAGTTCTGGATGCCCTTAAGGCTTTCGATTTTATTTGTGTGCATTTTACAACTAGCGAAGTGATGATAACTTTGGAGATTTTACTATTACAAATCATATTTCTTGTCATTACTGCTCTATGGTTATAATATGCAGGTATTATTACCAGTAGTTGATTTTGAGTCAGTTCTGTGTGGGTGTGAGGGATTATTGGAAGCGAAAAATATAGATCCTGTAGTCCATGTCTAGAATAACTTGTTTTTGTAATTTTCATTTTAACAGGGCAATAACGTCTGTACTAGTATGATTATGCTAGAAATGGCTTTAAAATATTTTCAACAATTTAAGAAAGATCATATCAGAGAAAACCCAGAAATTACCTTTGAAGATACCTGAGTGTATTCCTGGTATTGTCGGCCTTGCTGGAAAGTGACCCCTTTCTCTGTGTTGACGAAGATATCGCTCTCTCAGTCGGTACTTTTGGCCCACAGGGTCCTTATTTTCTTCACATTCAGGCAGCTTCCCTCTGTGTTTGAAGTGACCCTCTCCATTCCTTACGAACAGTTAAAAATCACAAAATGAATTTCAGGTTGAAGCAAGTCTTTTTCGTGTTTGATGAGCAAAATCTTCAAATTTGAGGAAAAGAAAATATATAAAATAATGAAGACGTTCTATAAAGATTGCGGACACACCTCTCACAGGTGCGGCATTCACACATTTCATTGCCTTCCCCAAAAAAGCTGGCACCATAGTAACAGGTGATCTCCTCCCCAGGTGAGATGGGTCGAATCACTTCAACACAAGCAATATTCTTCTCTCCGGGGACGAACTGGGCGGTTGGAATAGAGAAAGGGATAGAAAAAAAACAACAAAAGACAAAGGTTGTTTAGCCCATGGGATATATGAAACAGTAAGCAGGAATCGAAAGGGCAGTTTAACTCCACAACCACAATAGAGCTCTCACTAGGGGGGTTTACATGGACACTTTTCGCCTATCCAAATAATACCTTTCCGAATTGCAATGTCGGTCGCCTGTTTACGTGACTTGTGATCTTTTCCGACCCAGTGTTAACATGCATCGACTCACCTAATCGGAAACACTTTCTTACTTGTGCAGGCGAACCACATTCCCGTTCATAAGATGGTGATAATGCTACGAAGAGTTGGGTGCCGACTGCCAACAAGGGCCCAGAAGAAGAATACAACAAAGAGGGCATGCGCGGAAGTGACTTTTTGTCCATCTGACCGTCCAACTATGTTAAACTATTTCAAAGTTGCGATGAGTAAATTACTCTCTGATGCACACCAGTACTGTTGCGAATTCACCATATTTAATATGAGTCGTGGCGCTGCTAAAACTCAGCCGGAGCATTACATCAACAACTCCAACAGAAAGCTTTCCGATACAGCGTTACATGTAAACCCAACTAATATGATAAATCTTAATAGTCTTATGCAAATAAGAATAAGATATAAGATTTGTCATCCTTCTTTAGCATGTGACAAACAAATAGTAAAGGATTTACCTTGCAGTTTGGTTTGCAGTCTTCAATCCAGAAGGAGAAAAATAAAGAGAAAAACACAGATTAAAGATATTAAGTTGTTGATTCAACAGTTAATGAACTACTGCATTTTTTTTTCCATTAGCTGGCTTGTGCCGAATTCACATTGCAAAGGATCAAAAGGCTAAGCTGATTATCTCTCTCTCTCTCTCTCTCTCTCTCTCTCTCTCTCTCTCTCTCTCTCTCTCTCTCTCTCTCTCTCTCTCTCTCTCTCTCTCTCTCTCTCTCTCTCTCTCTCTCAAAAAAAAAATTTCACAAACTGAGTGGACAGAAGAATTAACTAGAATTTTATCTGACCTTTTGTACACCGTATAATTCAGTATAAAGTATGTGTGTATAAACACACACACACACACACACACACACACACACACACACACACACACACACACACACAGGGACTGAAAGTAATAATGAGTTTTGTTAGTAAAGAGATTTATTAAATGTTGCAAACCTTCCTGGTCTGAAGAAAGTCTGATCAGTTATTAAAGACTTAATTATTTAATTTTGGTGTAAATGTAGGAGCCATTTGTAGAGCTAAGTCTAGGTAAAACACAAAATGTAAGAAACCAATTGGGAGACGCAGGCCTTAGGGGACACATCTTGTGTGAAGATTCAGTGAGTTCTTTCCGTGGTTTTTGAGAAGTGGATAAATCATATTCCTGTTACGTATGCGTTGGATGGACGGAGGTTACCCTGACTGACCGTGCTGGTGGAGGCTTAAAAAATATTATTACATGTTGGTCATGGGCTGAAACCTATGAAATTCCTGTCTACTTTGATTTTCTATTAATGAATGAATACTTTCATCAATCATATGTCAAAAAGAAGAGGAAATTGTTCATGATTTGTTTCTAAAAGCCTACATTGAGTTTCATTTTCCGCAGAACATACAAAAAAAATTAATTGCTAAATAAAACCAGCAGGCGTTCACATCTTTAAAACAGGAGACACTTAAAGTTGACAGTTGACAGTTTTTTCAATTAAAATAAAAAGTGCGGTGACTACAAATAATATCACCCAATCATTTTGAAATAACACACTTTTTGTTCTATGGTGCAAAATTATTTATAATAATTTTTTGTTTTGTCCTACTGGGAATGGTGCAACAATTCTTAAGCACATTCAGGTAATATAGTCTTTTGAATAATTTCAAACATCGTCTATGAAGTTTAATCTTGCAATTCACACTTGGTTTAAGTTTTCAGGAGCTAGAGTAATTTGCTGTGATTCCAAACAAAGTTTGAAAAATTAAATGCTTCTTTAGCAAAAAAAAAGAAAAGAAGAATATAATTACTCGACAATGTTGAGGGGAATGAGGGACTGCGGATGAAAAATAGCCTTTTGGCTAACTCTGGCACATTGACAGAAATGTTTATGAATGTACAATATCCCTGCCAAATAAACCAATAAAAAAAATTTAATAAAAATAATGCTCACAAAGCTGACACACAATAAACATCACACTCAAGATTTTGAAATGCATTACTAGGGATAGTGACGTGACAAAAAGTCAGAATCACAATGCATGATAAACAAACTTTAACCCAGCTCACAATTTTCAGATAATATTAAACAATAAAATAATAATAATAATAATAACAATAATAATAATTTGAGCCATTACAAAAATTAAGCAAAAGTGAGCCTGTGTTGAACTGGCTTATTCTTTTAGAAAATCTAAATATTCATTAAGGATCCCACCCTGCTTTCTGGTTTTTGCCTTTACCTGGAATGGCATAAAAACATATATAGTTTCCACATACAGTGTAACCCGGAACTAATGAACTTCTCTGACATACTGTCCCTTTACCTGCTGTTAAAATTCACATACTGTCCGTCACTCAAGGGCGCCTATCTCCCCTGCTGCCCCTCTCTCTTAAAACAGTAGCGTTAATTTAACTTCATCATCTTTACAAATTAGTTGTCTACGTTTCATGATGAACCAACTTTCTTCTCTCCAAAAAACTTCCTTGGACTGTGAAAATTATTCAACAGAAGCGACAGTCATAGTGAGGAGACTAAGCAATGTCATCATTAGGCCACTTTTATGAAACCAAAAAAGAGGACTCTTTGCAGTATTAAGCAAATTATGGCTAATGATACAGACAAAATTAAATACCATATTATTTTTGACCAAATACCATGATACTCTGATATTATTGTGGGCCGGGGCGTATATCAAATGTCAATGTAGGGGGGACACACCAACAATGGTTATATCCGTTAGCATAAACATACCTCACAATTGCCTCTCTAATATCGATTTGATATTTCCATGAAAACACCCTCAATTTGTTCCTTCAAAAAAAATTTCAATGAAGTTTCTCGCCAAATACTAAATTATACTAGATACATTTGAACACAACTTTATGAGGTTACAATTCTGCTCTGCCCGGCCGACTTTATAGGTATTGAACGTATCACACAGTGTATCTCAATGGTGCTGCTGACAGCTACGTTAGAGGGCTTCTCCCGCCGATGTCAACTGTAAACATTTGTTTGATTTGATTTGTTGTTCACACTTAAGCATTATCACTAGTCGCTTTTTAGGAATGAAATAAATAAGAAATTAGTGGGAAACACTTAATGTATTGCATATTTGCGTCAGGATGGTCGCCGCTGGCGATTGTCAGGGGAAAAAAAGGTCTAAAAATTGTAAAGTTAGTCGCATTTGCAACCATTTTAGATGCCATCTGGAACCCTGATTAAGTTTAAATGTAAAAACCGAAGCCACGGTGTAGCAGCTTAATACCAGACAGCAGGGAAAGTATTTATTTTTCATTGTTTATTTTCTAAAAGGTCTAAAACATGTTTGCGATATTCATGATCTAGGTTCTCTCAGAGTGAGCCATATTGATTCATTATGCTTTAAAAACTGTATAAAAACCATGGCCTGGGACCCCCCTAGAAGTTCTTACACGGGGAACCCACCATAGTTTAATCCTGTGGAGAACATTACATGTGTAGTGGAAAAGAGTGAGGCATGTGTGTAAAATAAAACTCACCGTGGTTAATGAAAGCTGCTGGCCCAAGCCAGAGCTGAGCGCAGCGTTTCCGTGTGGAATACATCACACTGAAGTCGTTGACTCCTGCCCTCAACACAGCGCTGTCAGCAGGGCTCAACTCTGCTATGCAGCCCAGCAGGACCTCGACCCTCTCTCCTACAAACCTGCAGAACAATATGGGACACATATCTACAATAAGGACATGGTGTAGAATGGGACGTTCAATTGACTGCAATTATGTTTCCACTGGCATTTTTCTATGTGAAGCATCCGGCGATGCTGCGCCTAGTTGTACGACTACCATTTAAACCACACTAAGTTGTGCAGTACATGTCAGAGATTGACCCTCTTTGGAGTAGAACATAAAGGTGCCATCAACCAGCTCCAAGCAGATAGTGGTCAGTCCACAGTCAAACCGTGATGTGCCCTCCTCCCGCTTTCAGACAAGTATATTCTAGTTTTAATGTTTTTCATGTTTGCTTTCAGCTGTAGACGATTTCTGCTAAGTCACTACTGGTGAAAATCCAACATCGCTTGATTATACTGTTTTGAAGTAAAAGCCTTTTAATGATAAAATGCCTTATAACTTTAATTGTAATGAATTTTTTATAATATAAATGAATTTCAAGAGCCATGTTAAAGGATGAAGAAGATTTTAACTGTAAGATTAAGAGCTGCATCTGTGCAAATATTCCGCCTCCAGCGCGTCAACAACTTTGTTTACATAGACTTTTGTGTTACAGAAAGACACTTGTAGCATAAATAACAGGGAAATGTTATTGTAAATAATGTACAGGAAAAATAAATGGCTAATCCCAGCTGCTCTTTGACAAGCATTAATTAACAACTAATGACAGGTCATTAAAACACACACCATAAACAAATTCCCTGCTTTGCTGCACACAAGTGTATGGAAAAGCCTGATTGTAGTTCAGCGACATGCTGCTTTGACTATGTCAACATTAAGACTGTGAGTGATTACCAGTGCCTTGTTGAAGTTATCTTTGCTCCGTTGGTCTCTGAGGAGTATCTGTCACAGGACTCTATCTTGACACCGCTCTCCAACAGGAAGGCACTGAGGTAGCGATACACCTGCAGACATCATTGATGGTTTAAATTAGGCTTGACTAAAGAATTCAATAACTTAACTTAACAGATGTATATAAAAATAAAACACAGACAAATGACATGATGGCATAAAATTATGTTTTGTATTCAGACTTATTTTCAAGCTTAAACATCAGCCTACATGTTGCCTCAGCAGCTCTTGACGGTGATTTCCCAAAGCATTAAAGTAGTCACCAGCCAGTTCACCCACTGTCAGCGCCTCAAAGGTGGCGTTGAAGTCATGTGTGCGCTGAAAGCGCAACAGGGTCTCCTTGAGATTCCCCCATCGTCGAATCACTGGTGGGGGGCTAGAGCAAAAAGGCAGATAATGGAACACGAACGGATCAGAAACAATTACAAGACAAAGTTTTAAGACATTAGAATGTTGGTTTCTTGCAAGCCTGTACAAGATACTATCTTTAAACTGAAACATGATGTTTTGAATACAACATCATCTTGTATGTTTTTAAATCATCAAAACATGTGTTCATGTTCGCTACTTACACTTATTCAGATGATATATGAGTAAATATTTAAATAATGTAATTTTTTTCCATCTTATTCAATATTGTTCGTAGTTAGAGTCTACCCAAGCACCAAAATAATTCACAGACGTGAACTACACTGATATAAACTGATATCAACAGTATCTGGAAACAGTAAAAAGACAATATTTTGCATCTCTTAAAGTGTCTTTATAAAATTCTCATGCAGTACTGACTGGCTCTAGTTAATAAGAAATGAATCATTGCCTACGGATGATATAAACGTAAACATATTTAACAAAAATAGGTTATATTTTTCTACTTTCTGTGAAGCATTCAAGTAATAACCCTGTATTTTATGTTTCACTTAGTGACAAGGTTTCTCATGTCACACCATCTGCTGCTTGTACTTTAGACAACAAGTTTGAGAGTATATTTGTGCTGACACCGTGGCGAAGCTGGTAAAGTCTCTATTGTTTCCTGATGCGGTTTGTTCACTCTGTCTATTCTACTTGACCATGCGAGTCAAGGGACTCCCCCTGTGTTTTTATTATTTATTTATTTTGGCACAGTGAGTGACTATAAAGTTAATTCCCACATGACAATCACAAATATGTTGTTAAGAGTTGAGATAATCATTCAGAGTTATTTCTGACTTTCCTTTTCTTTTATTCTTTCCATGTGAACTAATTAATCTAATTATTTTGGAACATTAAAATCTCACACGAATCCCTCATTATCTTTTAAAGAGTATTTGATATACTCATGAATAAACAATGCTTCAAATAATTATATCTATTTACAAAATGATTGATTATCCTTAATTACCATCATCATTTTCTAAACATCAAAAAGTAGATTCTCCCTTCTATTAAAAAAAACTAGTTGCAACACAGTGTAGTTGGCCTGCAGCCACAATGAATTGGGAGAAGCAGAAATCACAGCATCATAAAATATTTTCAATATTATTGTGTGTTCACTTCAATTCTGTAATAAACATTAATAATGGCAATATTTTTCTTTACATATTTTTTTCTTGTAAGCATATGAAAAGTGATGTTATTTTATTTTTTTCAAATTTTCATAAATTGACAAGTTACAGGTGTCTTCGCCTGTTACTTCAGCCTCAATTATTATTTATTTACCTTAAGTGTAATTATAATCATTAATTCATATGTGAGCGATTCAGTTTTTTCATGTGTGGGCAAATTAGTTTTGAAAGAGATCAAAAAAAAATGTTTAAATTAATGCAAAAAGGTTGAACCTCATTGATCCTGACTCCACAGCCTCACCCCTCTCTTTTTCTGCTCATCACTCCCATCACCTCCTGCCTCTCCCTCCCTCGTTCAGCTCCTTCATCTTGACTCTTCAGCACCTCCCTACCTCACCAATCAAACAATACATTTTCAAATAATTCACTAACATCAACTCAAGTAGCTAATGTCACAATACACCATCAAAAGCAATGCATATAATACAAAATGGTTTTTAAACAGCTATACAGTCCAGTGACCACTTTGGATATAATTGTTACATTTTTCCGGTGATTTTGACATCTTAAATGGTTTACAATTCACCCACTTAAATTGCTAATGGAGCTGATAGGGATCAGGAACAGTAGATTTCATCTACTTAAACACCATTGTGTTATGCATTGGAAAATATATATATATTTTGCATTTATTCAAATAAAACCCAGCGAGGACACGTCTGAGGACATGCACAGACATGTCAAACACAATACAAATACACCCATCAGCCACATCATTAAAAGAACCTCAATTGTGTATGTCACCTTTTTGCTTGCAAAATATCTCTGAGTCGCACAACGTTCTCCCCTTTGTATGAGATCCAGCACCTATGTTTTTCAGCAGTTTCCTCTAAAGTAGTTCATCCCTGGGGTTAGAGGCAAATCAATAGGCCTTGGGCAATGGCCATGTCATTGGTTCCTTAGACCACTTTGGTAGATACTTAAAACTGCAGGCTGAGAACACCCAACAAGATCTGCATTTTTGGAGATGCTCTGACCCAGTGGTCTAGCCATCACAATTTGGCATTTATAGGAATGTCATACTGTTTCAAACACATCAACCTCAAAGGGAGAGTGTTCATTTGTAGCCTGGTATATCCCACCCATAACAAACAGCCCTGTAACATGATAATCAATATTTTTCTGACTTTTCCTTTCAGTGGTTATAATGTTATGGCTGCTCAGCGTATGACAAACAGAAAATGCATCAATGTATCTGCACTGGCGTAAAAACATAACTTCAAAATCAATTAACAGTTGTTGTGATACTAGTGATTGTTGACATGTCTTCACTGATGTAAAGTTTCTGGCATTTACTTTTTTAAATAGATTACCTGATGTTCATTTTGTGGGTGCTGAAACCCAGCAGAGGGTCCAGCACCAAACTGGTGGCCAGGTCATCGGTCTCACACAGCTCCTTCACACTCATTCTAGTGCATCCGTCCATTGCCTCCCACCATCAGCATGCTGCAATCACAGTTTCATAATAATAACACCGTGGCAACATCAACATACCGCAAACATAAGGAGATGAGGAGTCATTATAATCCAGGTTAAAAATGGCACCACATCAGCTATAACATCGGTTAGTTGGTCCGGAACCCGCTCATTATCTGTAATCTCCATCCTTCTCTTGCAGTACAATGCCCGACAACGTTACGTGCAAGTTAGAGATGGGACTGAGTTCCCATTAGCCTCTATAGCTCATTAGCTTAGCTTAAGCTTGATGAAAACATTCTATGTATCAGAAGGAGGGGGGGCTAGCGATAGCGGCCTGCGGCTAATGAATAGCTACTCGAAGACCGTTGATGGAATCTGGGATTTATAGCCAATGCCTCCAACAATAAACTCTTACAGTGATTCATGTTGGTAACATTGGCTTCCTTTACTCACCTGGGAGTCTTTTGTAGTCAAAGGAAGTATCGCCAGGTAGACAATTTCTATCGCAAGCTCCTCGCTTGCTCGGGTCGCCTTTAGCAGGGAAAGTAGCCTAGCAACGCAACCCAGCTAGCTCTCCGCCGTCTTGGTGGATAACTCGTCCGCGCAGGAAAATGGAGTCTCCTCTTCACTTGTGGAATTTTTTGGATTGTTCACGACTGCACCTACGAGACCTTGCCGCAAAAACGCATACGTGCACCACGCGTGACGACATATACCGTTGAACATTTATATGTTTTGTTGCTAGCTAAATTAGCTTTGCACAACGATCGTCTAATAGCAAAAGTTGATGGGCAATGTCCAGTGCAACCCAACTATTGCTGACCACGCCTACGCTCTGCGCTATTGGCTCGGGTCAAGGTCAATTTTACAAATCAAACCCATTACAGTGTTGCAAGTTCTGTGATTGGTCAAAGTTTTGTAGGCGGAGCTAGGCTTAGTTTACTATGTTGATGCTGCAAAGCATCACAAAATCACTCACAAGAACAGCTATTCAGCCTACTGACACATGGAAATTCATTTTTTTCTGTCTTCTGTAAAACATGAAACATCAGTGTTTGAATTTCAACAGCCATATGTATAGTCTATTTGTGAGCTGTCAGAGGGAAATCCTTCACTTCGTAACATAACATACATGGAGGTGTGGCCAACAGAGCAACATCTTCTGGCTTTTTTCAAAATGGCAGTTCTTTTTATGGCAGCAGGGGAGTAGTGAAAGTGAGCACATACCTAAAGATAATGATGTATTGTGCTGTTCTACATGGGGTTGTTGTTTGCTCATGTAACTAATATATACTGATATTTTAGAACAGTATGGTTATCTTCAATACAATAAGCTTCTAAAGTTTGGAGCTTTTCAAATTGTAACCCATGTCCTTTTTTAGGGGACTGTGCAATTGGAATCCTTATTTTTCAACCAACCTTATCAAACAGATTAGATTATGTGATCTATGTGACTAGATGTTTGGCCTTTGTCCAGTGTCCAGCCACACAAAGATGTACACCACCCTGCATTCCTTTTATCTGGCTGCCAGAAATTGCTGGATCCTGTACAGGTGAGACCAGCAGGCCTCTGGGACAAATGTAAAGGAGGGGCCGAAGAAATGCCTATCGGAAAGATTAATATTATTAAATAAACCAATATCAGAATAGAATTTTCTTTAGAATTTTCACATAACCTGGGTATTTAAGTTATTCATTAATTTACTTTAACTGCTTAATCTGCGCAAGGTAAAGGACAGGCTGAAGCTTGAGCCAGCAGACATCACACACATTCATTATCACAGACAGAGTCAAAAATGCAAAAATATTGCATGGATTTGGACTGTGGGAAGGATGTGGAGTACCTTAAGGGAATCCACACCAAATGTGATACCTTGGGTTTAGAAAGAAACCATTTCATTTCACATGTAGATTCTATTACAGACTGAAATAAGGATTATGCAAAAAATGACTTTACACAAGTTGTTTTTAATTGGGTTTTGCTAGATTGCATGTGTGAAATTACACTATTGGCCAAGTAAGAGGGAAATGAAAGGAATAGAGATACACAATAGTGATAAAATGTCATCGTTGTGTGTTCCTCAAATTATAATCATTCACAATTCTATCCATACTTATTTGGCATAAAAACACCATAAACAGTAACAAGAGGTTTGTTTCTTTGTTTATTGTATGTCACTGAAATACATTTCAAACTGAGTTTTGTATACATTTTGTTTTGTGAGAATTTCTGAGTGTTTAGAGTAAGCTTTCAAAAGTCACATTATCTCAATCTTTGTCTATTCACCTAAAACCCATTGTTTTGTATTACCACTAAGAAGAATGCTACTGAAAATCAACCTCAAGATTTTAACATATCTGTATTTATGAGTTATTGAATTATTCCACCCTCAATAGAAAAACAACAAGATTTCATTGAAATCAATTTAATCAATTTTAAAAACACGTCTCCAACTTGTTGTTACGATCTTCCAGGCCCACGTTTGCTGAAAAATCATTTATGTGAGCGTGCTCAGTGGGGAAAATACCCCCACATATACTCTAATATGACCGTTCACATTGCGTTCATCTCAGCAGGAATCTATTCAGGACCACATATGAAAGTGACCCAAATTGCAATTAAAACAATCACTGCCCTGACAAAACATTAGTCACATAATAATCCAAAAATTCTGATTTGGGTCACTTAACGCCTGCAGTGTGATTAAAGTCAAATGCCCAGAAGAGGTATGTCATGTGATTGAATGAATCCATACATCCAATTTTATTACTTCCTGTCGTCATCTTCCTTCATGCAGAACCTTCATTGACCTAACCCTGGCGAATGGGTCAGTAAGAAAACAAGTTATTGCCTATTTAGCTAAAACGTGTCTTCAAACGTTAATATAGTTTCCCCAACAAATCTTATTTTTTTTTAGATTTGATGTGGTTTGGCATGAGTATACATGAGTATCACTCATAAATCAGAAGGATTGATTTACTCTACTGACAGGGTCGCCAGAACGAGCTTGTGTTTAATACAAGGGACCTGCTCTGAAGATGAAATATCAACCAAATGATGAAAAAACGAGTAAGAAAAATGTTGTTCTAGGTTCTGTTTGAAATACCTGATGAACAAAGTTACATAGTTGATGTCAGGAAGTAAAAATAAAAAAATGGAAAAGAGATGGCATATGAAGATGTTAAGATTTTCTTTGGGAGTGACAAGGATGTAACAGGATTAGATACGAGCCCATTAGCGCAGACTAGACGTGTTGGAGACAAAGACATAGAGACAGGATTGAAATGGTCTGGATACGCGAAGAGGAGGAATAGTTGATCTATTGGTAGAATGAAAAAATGTTGGAGATGGAGCTACCAGGCAAGAGAAAAAGGGGATAACCAAAAAGAAGCTTTGTGGATGTGGTGAGAGGAGGATGTAGAGGACAGGATAAGATGGAAATTGATGTTCCGCTGTGGCGACCCCTCAAGGGTACAGCTGAAAAAAGAATATTTTCAAGAACCCTCCAGTAGCTTGTACCCATTTATTTTTGAATAAACTAATGTCCTACTTTTATCTGTATTGTCTTGTTTATATACATAGATATCCCTTGCTTAGCCCTTGGACTATGAGATGCACTTTCATGCTTTTTGTCATGTACTGTCACACGCATTATGTAATTGTAAGTGAAACTGACTTTCCATTTTTAGAAGTTTTAGTCCAGTTATGTGCATTTATTTTTTTGCAATACAATGTATCACGGCAGCAGCTCTTGGCATTCCTCCTACTTATAATCTCAGCAAGTGACTAAAAAGTAAAGGATGAGGACTGCAAAGACAGAAGCAAACCACACATTATAAAACAGAAGAGAAATAAAGAGGCAGCCGTTATATAGAGTGCCTGTTCATATTTTCTGTTAACCTGTTCACCTTGGAGATGACTAATTGAGTTGTGATTTCGTAGTCAGGAGTTTTCTTTGCCAAATTCCATCTTATAAATGAGTCAGTCAACACACAGCAGAACAAAATAGGCCACCCATGCTTCTGACTCATTCCTGTATGTGTAATAGTGCAACTGCCTCTTCAAAAAAAGAGAGAAAAATCAGCCAGAAGGCAAAACAGACATGTAGGAATGAGAGTAGTGCACTCCCAGTCCCGCTGGATGAGTCTCTTCTTGAAGCTTTCAAGCTTCCTGTGCAAGTAAAATATAGCCAGAGGCTTTTGAAAGTAACACTGGACAAAGGCATACAAATTCTATTTTATTTCTACCTTAAAACAGAGACAATTTGTGACATATTTTGAAATCAAATAAAAAATACAGATCATTTGTATTATTTTTCTGTAGTTGTAATAATTTCATATCTACCCAGCAACAGTGCATGGTGCAAAACATCCCTGATTGATTGAAAAATCCTACACTAATAAGCTTGCAGTATAGAGCGTTAAATTTGTAAGTAAAAATAATATGGAGAGGAAGAAATGTTTTCTTAGAGGTAATACCAGAATTAATATAGTCATGATTTAAAAAAATCTTCTAAGCAGAGGTTTGTACAGCTATGACAATTGGAATTAAGTTGGAATATTTATTTAAAGGACAGAAATCTATGTACCCCATGTTTCGGGATTGATTCATCTTACACAAGCCACTTTATTATTCTGCCTTAAGACGCTCCCTTCATTGGAGATGGCCTCAATGAAAACTCTTTTTAAATTTTTATTAACGTTAATCCTCAAATCTTTCTACATCATTCCAATCATGCCTATACCATTTATAAACCAAATAAAATCACCAGCAGAAGCACCAGAATTACCGCCAGGCTCAGCCCATTTAACAACTTTCCAATTCTAACAACATTCTGCAATAACGGTGCTTAAAGATGATATATATGAGGTCTTCCCAACATTTATCTTAAATTTCACTTCCTGAGTTGACCTTAGTGGATATGAGCTTAACACAATGAGGTTCACTGATCTTCATACGCCCCCTCAGACATTAATAGATGCAGAAGCCAAGTAAGCTTCACAATAAAGCTTGCATTTGTTTTCTTATGCCTTAACTCAAACTCCTCTTGCTGATAACATGGGAGAAGGAATAAAAAAAGTGTCCCTAACCTTGGCTTGAGTACACAGCACACCAAACTTTGACCACTATTTACTTGTCTTTGCAAACTGGAGCGCGACGACGGTTATGTGTTCGCACTTGGATAGAGGGCTGATGAATGAGGAAAGGCAGACACACATTATGGAATGGTAGAAAAAGAAAGTGTCTGGATGAAAAGAAAAGGGCAGTGAAAAATAAATATTCACCTGTCGCAGAAGCCTGAGCTGGACTGCAGTCACCAGACATCCTGTGAGCTAAGTTAAATGGTGGAACAGAAAACGATCCATGTATGGCATTAAGAGAAAATATACCTGTAAAAAAGAAAAAGACTAAATTACAGCATTCCATTCCACTTTAGTTTGTGGTTTCAGGATTTGCTTTGATAGTTCATGATATATGGGAAAATGCTTTCAATGTGTGAACTGCGGGAAGAAAGTAGTCACTATCAATGCAAACACTCCCATGATCTTGCTATTATTTACATAATGTATAAGACTATTAGCTTATCGATGCATTGCACTTCATTGCAGATTTACTGCACGTTTAGATTGACTGTTTGCCTTAGAATTAAATTATTTTGCACTCAGACTCAGCATGTTTAAAAGACTGTCAGCTATAAAATACTTCTACCTTAACACAATTGTCCATAACCAGCATGTAATGCTGACTCACTGTAGGTTCTGATTTAAATAAACCCATTCTATGATCTCATGGGCTCCAATAAAGTACTCTTCAAAGCAGAAATGTCAGAGGAATGATTGGTCATCTTTCTCCATGCTGGATGTGCATCTTGAATCTGCTGTGTTGAAGTTGGATATCATATATTATTTTGGCGTTTGATAACAGAAACTCAGGTGTGAGCTCCACTTCTTCTTCTTCTCCTAGACTTCACTGATACAGATTTGTATCTCACTATAATTCAACAACCTTAAAAGAATTACCCTTTTACATCAATCTTGATGCATCTTTTGTGGACATCTGGTCTTTTGACATCTCCTTAACAAAATCTTTGGCTAAATCACACTGAAGCGACCTTTTGTTTCTGCCACTATATTTTTGTCATTTCTTTAGACTGCTGTGTCATGAAAGCGTAGAACCAGACTCCCACCAAGCGCAGCCGCAACGTACGTTTGGGGAGGATGATATACATGAAAATGGCAAACACCAAGTGATCAGCATGATAGTATGAATGAAATAAACGGTCGTTTTTATTCATGTTCAACTTTCAGTGAACTAAAACGAAAAAAATAAAATAAAATGTATCTACAAAATGCAAAACTACTTCACATCCATGATCATGTTCATGGATCGTTTTTGAAAGAGCAGAGGAAAATAAATTGTTATTGTGAATCCATTAAGAGTCATGGACTCACTTGCACATATATACACCTGTGCACCCAGTGTGTGTGTGGTATGTGCCGTTACCTTTTGACCATACAGCCCCCCCTCCCCCCAACCATTACACAGACATACACATAACTTTGAAACATGACGTAAAAAAGCTTGGGTTTAGCATTAAACAGTGAAGGGCCTTGACATAAACAGCTATGGCTCCACTACCCCATCCAACCCCTGACCTCCAACCTCATACCCAAGTTTGAAATAACATCACAGATGGGCAATAATCACCTCTATAAACAAAAAGACAGGAAACACAACAGAGGGTACAGGAGGCAGAAATGATATAAGACAACAGTAATTCCTTCTGCATTATTCTCTCTTTTCTTAACTTTCTCACCAATGCACTGTTTCACATCAAAACAGTCAAAAAATAATTTTTGAGAAAAGAACAAAACAATTTAACCCTGGACACTTTTGACAGTTTTGTTGCCATTTGGATGACAAGCAAGAAAAAAGTTTAGGAGGTAGTGGGGGAAAAAAAAGAAAAAAAGAGTTGGACCGACAGAGGGGGTGAAAGGTTGTGGGAGGGGGACCCAGCGGGTGTTATTTCTTGGCCTTGGCAGACTTGGCTGAATTTCGAGGCGGGGTGACCGGTCTTCCAGATCCTACTCCTCCCCCTCCCCCGTAAGGATACAATTTCTTATCTGCAGGCTTCAGAATCTGTGACAGACAAGAAAGTCACACTTAGTTTGACAAACACAACACTCAACTGACTGACAACTGAAACTCATCGATTCACATTTGTATTTCATAATGAAAGTGGTGAATTAAAACAAATGACCAAAAAAAATAAATAAAAGAAAAACACATACGACACATTCACTAGTATTAATTGATGCTCAGGGCTGTCTAAGGGTGCTGTCACACATAGCAAGTTTGGTTTGATTTGAATGAACTCTGGTACAATTTCTCTGTTCGTGTGGTTCATTTGAATAAGGATGAACATGGCCTCCTGGCCTTGGTGTACACCAGACAAGTAGGTCGAGACATGCTCTGCTTTAAAACCAACTGTTTTCCAGTTCAAATTAAATATGAATGGAGTGTAGACCAAAGACTTAACAAAGGATGTGATGCTATTTAAGCAAACCATGACAAAAACATTTGGGATAATTATCTTTTTTGGCACCAGTTAAAAGAAAATACATGCAACATACATTTAAATTTGTACTAATAAAGTTTACACACCTGGAAGGAACACATGAGTGTCTCATCCACACTCATCATGGCACCAGCATTGTCAAACTCTCCACAGTAGTTGGGAGCTGAGAATAGAGTGACGAGTTGCCTCTTTGCAAAAAACTCATAACCATCTTCTACCACCTGGAGACAGAAAAAAATCACAATGATTAATTAAATTACTCAGGATAGTCCAACTCAGATGTTCAGTTGGAGTATTGGATGAAAGTACCTTTAAATGTCATTATATACTTGAATCGACTCGGGTGTTTACAGAGCAGGATTCATATTTGACGAAATAAACCATCTTTGCTTGTTTATAATTTTGTAATAATCAAGACAACAACACAACAACCCAAATTCTATTAAAATGGGACCTTGGGGATGAGATTTACCTGGTGCGCCCTGCATATTAGGTCCATGTCATGTTTGTGCAAAAACTTGGCCACCACGTCTGCCCCGAATGTGAAAGAGACACCACGGTCGTTTTCGCCCCATCCCAGTACGTCTTTGTCTGGATCAGCCCACAGAAGGTCACACAACAAACCCTGGTCTGGCACGTCTGTGGGTCGCATTACTCTACGGATCTGCTCCATAGACTGAAGGTCAGGGGAAAGGCCTGGAGAGGAGTAAGGCACCAATCTCAGTCCGGTGCATATCATTTTATCCTCGTTGTGCATCACACCAACAAGGCCTACCTCCATGACAGCAGAAGATTTTCTCATCTACGATGGCCGCCACAGGTAAACAGTTGAAGCAGTCTGTGAAAGTCTTCCACAGCTTTATGTTATACCGTCGCTTACCTACCAACAAAAGGGAGTGAGAACAGTCAAAAGAAGACAAGCTATATTTTTCAGTTAAACAAATGTGCTCTACACTTACACTCGTCATAAAAACCGTAGATTCGATTAATAGAGGCGCATTCATGGTTTCCACGTAGGAGGAAAAAATTCTCTGGATATTTTATTTTGTAGGCAAGAAGCAGGCAGATGGTCTCCAGCGACTGCTTCCCCCTGTCCACATAGTCACCCAAAAACAGGTAGTTGCTCTCTGGGGGGAACCCTCCATATTCAAACAGCCGGAGCAAATCATAGTATTGGCCGTGGACGTCACCTGCAGAGGGCAGCAGAGGAATAATGTTTAAAGACCACACTTTCACAGTTACTAAAGAAAACTACATTGGCATTAAGTGCTACATTCTTAAAAAGATAATGTGGGTAATTTCAAAAAAAGTCTTTAAAATCCTGTTCAAAACCTCAGTGGACTCTCTTTCTTTAAAATCTCAATGAACAATTGGTGCTGGCGAACAAACAACACTCACTGACCATCACATTAAAACTCACCACAGATTTTGAGGGGAGCCTCTAGCTCCAGCAGGATTGGCTGGCTCAGGAAGATTTCACGGGATTTTAGGCAGAGGCCTCGGATCTCACCTTCTGTCAGCTGGACATTCTTCCCTGGCCGGGAGCCCTTAACTGAAAAAAAACGAGATGATGGAAGAGATGCTTCACAGAAGACAAAAGGACAATATGACTTTCACTGCTGGTAAAGAGACTAAAAAGGACAGAAGCTGCAGGAATGGGACATGTTACTCAGATTAAATCCAGTCCAACAGACGGGGAAGTTAACACCTCCCCCGAGCAAAGTGCCAGCAGATTCTGATAGCAAAGCCATCCAGCAGCACCTGAAAGTTAACCACAACATGACAGCATGACTTTGCCATCGGCAAAAAGATGCAGAATCTTAGAAAACCTGATAAGTCCAACATAGTCAGCCGACATAGTCAGCCTCGCAAACACTTCTTCCTGCTTGGGTGGCAGTTCAAATCTGAGCCAGGAGAATGATGTGTAACCCACTTCCTCCTCTAGCTTACGTGGAACAGCAACTGTACTGCAAACACAAACTCCTTAAGTATGCACTGTTCAGAAGTAAAGAATGATGTACCTTTCGGCTCTAGGATATATTAATGTGAATATAAAAGCACATATTGTGTAATAATGGTGATTATATAATGTTCCCGTCAGCCCGCTACTATCACAGATGCATTTGAAGATTTCAACAGGTTTGTTGGGCATCTTGTCACAACAGTGGGAAGACCTAAAAAAAATATGATTAAGTTATTATTCTCTTTACTCGTTCTTTCTTTTGTGTTGATTTTATACATGCCAGAATCCATAGGTGATTTTTATCAGAGTAACTCAACTGTGTGTGTTTACGAATGATGGACATTTCAAGTGAAAATGCTATTCTATAGTCACCCCGCAGTATTTGAATATTATTCTATTCCCCCCACACCACTTTATGTAAACAGAAACAAAGTGATAATATGCTTTCTACAGCTCTGCCTTTAATTTTAGCCCGTTACTGATAACAATATCCTATGAAAACAGAATAGTTAATGTCAAATATCACGTATTTCAGTCTTATGTTGTTCTTGCAATGCTTTCTGCCTGTAGAACAGCACTCTGCATATCCCAGGTGATGTTATGACAAGTGACAATCAAATATGATTCAGTTGTAAGTGCTCTGCATGAATCTATGGTCGGAGGCAATTTTTCAGCCTCGCATCTCACGTGTGTTATCTTCAAATGATTTCCGGTGTTAATAGTGGTTGCAAAGAAGCTGCAGACAACCGCCATTATTGCTTTCCTGCCAGGTATTGGTAAAAATAAGGGAAATCATTTTTAATCACAGAACGATGGTCCTTCATACCAATCAATATTTAAATAAAACAAATATTCTTAAGTTGTTGCCCATCCCCAGTTTTTACTATATACGAGACACACCCTGAAAGATTTCGGAATATGGTTTGGTTATGTCTCGCGCAGAATCAGCAGCTATTAAAACTAACTACACAAGCCTACTAATACCGAGGAAGTTTACTATGATATCAAAATTAAACAAATGATAGAAAAAGAAATCAGCATCTACAAGATTTTACAAAAATGAACAGATCTGATTCTATGCTAATGTTGGCTACACACTAGAGGATTTTCAAATCTTAACAGATTTTAAAAACGTGGGAGACCGCAGACATAATAAAAGTTTCAACCGATTTTTTATATTATAACCTTCCAAGCGCACATACTAAACAATTCATCCAGATCACGAGACCGCACACATGCTGTTTGTGGTGAGGATTTCACAGTGGCGAATCCACAGACACAAGATCGCACAAACGCACGTGACGAAAGGTGACTTCAGAAGAAAAATAAACACGGAGGACGACTGACGTCCTTTGCTGCTCTCATTGGCTTTTACGGGTGTTCTGTTGGAGGCAGCTCGATAAGGAGTTGTAAATATCAATTCGACATCTTTGAGACACCGACTCGATCACTTGAGAATTATTTGGAAAACTAGTCGTTTGAGATAAGCTTTGAATCGGGCCACGCCCCACCAACTGTTTGGGGGTCCAAATCGGGCATTAAATACGCCGTTTTATCTATGATTTAATACTATGATTAATGAAATGAAAATATTGTAACCATGAGATAAATTAAATGGGCTTTAAAATAAGTTTAGCCTTTCCTTTAGTTTTTTTGTTCAGACGTCCATCAGCCTGCTACGCAGTCAGGTTGTGGCACGGGCGCCAAGACGTTACAAGCTAAACTGTGAAGACAAGAAGACAGTATGAGTCTTCTTGTTACTAGGGAGGACGCTAAAATTAAGAGTTGTTTAATAACAATCAAATATTGGCTTCAAACAGGAACTTTTAGGAAGAGAAGTGTGGATCAGGAGGAGAATATTATTAGCAGCTTTGTAGAAACTGCAGTGGAAGAAAGTGAACACAGCATCGTCCCGGAATCAAACGGCATCAACCGGTCGCAAACGGCGAAAAACAGTAAGGAGATATGACTTGGGTTACATCACATTTGAAATGTTCATTTGCAGGGACTTAGTTATTGTTAATGTTCTTACCTGCTCTGTGTACATACTGCATACACAAACGTCCGTAAAGAGAGGAACTCTCATCAGGCCTGACACGGTGCAGTTACTTCATCTGCCAACAAAGCTCGCCATTGATTGTTCAACTGTGAATGAGCCTTCCTCAGATAGGTGCTTTGCTCTAAAATGAACTGTAGACATGCAACTGCACATAGACATGCAACTTCACAGTATGAAGCCTGGTTTCGATCCAATCCAGATTTCCCTGATAAAGTTACTCAAATATGCCATAAAAAAAATTAACACGTCAGGGGTTTAAGCTGAATAAAACTATTGTTTGACTTCAATTTTACAGTAAAAAACTGGCAGGGTTGTGGTAAAAAAAAATCTGGCATTCATGATTATCTTTTCTCAATCCTGAATTAGGCCCTCTTTATTATAGATCCTTTTGACCATCATCACATTTTCCAATAATTCTCACAACGCCAGGAAAACACATCTGAAGTCAAAAGCGCACTAATAACATTAATAACAGTGATTGATAGAAGTAAGAACTGAGACTCGTGAGAGCAACATTGTACATTGAGCCCAACAAAGTCGGAAATTACGCTCCATGGACATAAGTTTGGCCAGTGATACGGACTTGTAGGGGTGGTGAAAATACAGTGGTTAGCGGTCATGAGCGTATGTCTCAAGATTACAAATCCAAACATCCTATATCACTTAGTTGCAGTCTGGACGCTGAAGGGAGAGGACGCTGGCGTTGTCTGTTCGCCGCTTTTCCATCAGAGTTCTACAGCCTGCAATACTATAAACCGACAAGTATATCTTTATTGTTGCTCACCCGCAATCCTTTTGGATTTATATCCGTATTTGGATATTTTATTCTGTATTTGTATTTGTAAGAATTCTACCGAGTCTGGTGACGGTCTGCCTACCTGTTGCTGCAAGTGTACCATCACCCGGAGACTTCTGTATGTTTGTTTCATCGTTTATGTCCGTTTCAGTTTTGTTCATCTTTGATATCAGTTTGTGTCTGGACGTTATGTGCCTTACAAGACCTGGCAACAACCAGATGATTTTTTTTGTCCTGAATGAGACTGGTTACTGTTACCTCGAAAGCCCGCAGCACTGATCATGGTGGTGGTCTGTCTGTCATCTACCGCAGTGATTTGGACTGGTCTCCACTACCATTGCCAGAGATCTCTTCTTTTGAATGCTTGGCATTTAATTGTAAACCCCCGTTCTCCATGACCATACTTCTAATCTACCGACCACCCAAACCAAACCTTCATCTCTGAGATGTACAACCTTTTGTCGAAAGTTTGCACAACCTCTTCCAATATTATAGTACTTGGAGATATGAACAGTCATGTCAACTCCCCTGCATGTCGTTTTGCATCCGAACTTTTTTTTAATCTCAGGCAATTTGTCGATGTCCCCACCCACACCATGGGGCACACTCTGGATCTAGTCATCACTGACTCTGCTCCTCTCAGCAATCTTCTTGTGTACGATCTGGGTGTGTCCCACCACAAGGCCGTCTCCATGGAATTGTCACTTGTGTCCCCCCTCACCAAGCCCAAACGTACTTCAGGAATTTGAAAAACATCAACCCAGAAACCACGAGAGTCGACCTCCAGCATCGTCTTTCTGCAAACTTTGTATCAGCCAATGACTCGGTAGATTTCTACAATAACTCCCTGAGTAGCATCCTGGATCATCACGACCCTGTAAAAACTAGAACAGTCACCGTCTCCCGTTCAGCCCCCTGGTTCACCAGTGAGCTACGGCAAATGAAGGCAGCTGGGCGTGTCTTTGAGCGGCGTTACAAGGCTTCATGTCTCACTGTCCACAAGCTAGCCTTTCGGGAACACCAAAAGGTCTACTCAAAGTCGTTTAGAGAGGCTCGTCACTGTTCTACTCGAACATTATCAAAACTAGTCCTGGAAATTCAGTCCTTGGCACCATTCTCTTCATACTGTACATGCTCCCCCTTGGCCATGTCATCAGTCGATATGGACTCTCATTCAATTGCTATGCTGATGACATGCAAATCTACATAAAAACTGACACATGTTCCTCCGCAGCCTCTCCATCCTCATCATCATCTCTCCTGTCAACTCTCCGCGCTGGTCTGGATGAGATAAAGGTGTGGATGAAAAACAACTTTCTCCATTTGAACAGCTCCAAAACCGAATCAATTTTAATTGGCACCCCAGATCAGAACCAGTCTTCCTCCATAACCAGTATTACCTTTTCTGGTCACGGCATTCCCCTCTCTTCATCAGTAACCTCGGCGTAAGATTCGACCCTCAACTCACTTTTGAATCCCACATCAGACACATCTGCAAGATCTCCTTTCATCATCTCAGAAATATTTCCAAACTCCGTTCTTCACTCACCTTGAGTGATGCTGAAAAGCTGGTCCATGCGTTTGCGTCCTCCAGACTGGATTACTGTAACGCACTTCTCATCAGGACCCCTGATAAAAGTCTTCAAAAACTACAGTATGTTCAAAACAGTGCTGCAAGGATCCTGATGAGACACATCACCCCCGTTCTTCATTCCCTTCATTGGCTTCCCATCCCCACCAGGATTGATTATAAGATCTCTCTCCTCACTCACCAGTGCATCCATGGCAACGCACCCCCCTACCTAAAAGAACTACTCACCCCACTGACCTCAACACGATCCCTCCGTTCTACCCACTCATACCGCCTCCTCCTTCCCCAGACTAAGCTCAGCACCATTGGTGATCGGGTCTTCTGCTGCCCCTCGTCTGTGGAATGCCCTCCTTGACCATCTGAGGGCTCCACAGACGACTGACACATTTAAAAAAGAACATAAAAAGGACATCTTCTGATATTAGTTTTTAACTTGTTATGTTACTCAGGGGATTAAATTTGAAGTATGTGATTACGTCCGTTGTGCGTAGCGCTTTTGAGGTTATTCCACCAGAGCTCCTTCTGTCCATAAGTTTTAAAACCCTGAATGACCTTATTGATACATATATTCAACGGGCTTGTGGCTGGCTCTGAGCTCCCACTAGCTTTAGTCAATCTGCTAATGCGAGCTTTTTAACATGCTATTTTCCTCGGGAATGATTTAAAGTTTGATTAAGTTCATTGTGCCTAATGTTATCGGGGTTGTCCTTCAAAAGCTTATTTTTTCCTAACTGGTGTTATAAATTGCGAGCTTTGTGTTTTTTTGGTTTACTTGCAAGATGTTTTGAGTCGTGGTAGCTAAAGCTTGGTGTGCGTGTACGGTGCAACTGGCCTTTTCCGATTTCATCAAACCTGGCCTTCTGGCGCCGCTGATCGTTGCACCTCTAGTTTTCTATGTCTCTTATTTTCTCCATCATCAATTTTAGATGATGTGAGAGACTTCTGATCAACAGATTGTGCTATTCCTCAGATAGCTCCTGTGATTGGTCTCTTTGTTTCTTGGTTGCTGTCAGTAAAACATGACTGCTTTTCCCCAGTTGGCTGGTTTTTATCAACCAAATGCAGCACATGACTTGAACGTTGCCCCTGGCCAGCAAAAATCATGGGTTCACCATCTATGGTAACATCTTGAAAAATATTTGATTTACAATCATTTGTCCTTCCCTGTCCGTACTGCTTGGTTTATTTCCTAAATTTGGCCAATAAACAAAGCAAAACGGTCTATATAGATGTTAAACTTCAGAGGAAAGTCAAACTGAGTTGTTGCTGTGAGAAATTTAAGTATGCACCACACAGAAAACCATAAACGGTTGATGGTACCACTACACTCCCATTGATGTGTTCAAACAGTAGGTTTGCAATTCTTAGAAAATCCCAACACTGACACTTTTATTATAATGCTAATGTCTGAAGCTTTGGCTTAAATATTGGATGTAGATCTGTCTTTTTACAGCGTAATTTGCATTCAACATCTATCAGAGTAATACAAAACTTTCACATTTGAGTGCCGAACAATTAATGTGCTGCAGATTCAGGGTGAGTAATAACAGCAGAGCTGGTGATCTAATCAAAGTAAATGAGTTTTCCAACATTTATTCTGTGACTAAGTTCGGGGGCAAAGCTAAAATAATTATGTCTGATAGTTGATTAATGATTAGATCACAATGATGATACAAAACAATCCTATAAACAAGCCAATCCAGTTTCACACAGACAGAAAACTTCAATTACATTCACGTTATAACTATAAAGCAACGGCCTCAAATCTGTTGACAAACCCTTCACAAGAGATCAACTTTATAACATATAACCTTGGTTTGACAACAATAAAAAAAAAGCTTAATGATTCAATCACTATCACACTATCTGGTGCAAATATTGTTGACTTATCAGTTTTAAAGTTGTTGATAAAGCTGTTTCCATGTGAACAAATCTCTTTACAGCATGTAATACGGCGGCATATGCACATGTGGACAAACACACAAGTTAACATTGTGATTAAATCTATGGTTTTCTGAGGTCATGATTTTTATGTGGGATAATAATATTGCATGTAAATGTAATCTGAATATGGCAAATGTGAGAAAATAGGGTCACAACATAATTTACTGGTACTGATATGGAAACAGAAATATATTTTGCTTTAGACCAAAAGATAAATCATAACGTTAGGGAGTCATATCTTTATGCCTTGTCAGCTGTTCCTACATGCAGAACACGGATTCTTAATTACAGACCATTTGTCACTGCAATGATACCAATTTTAACAGTGCGTAAAGAGCACTTTGAAAGTGTCATCAAGAAATTGACGTGAAATAATGAACCTACCCTGAAGCACAACTAAAAGCTAAAAGCAACTACACAGTCACTTTAAACATGGATTACAGATGGCTAAGCCCTGATAGAGGTTACTCTAAAGTTAGCCACATAGTCAGTAGGCAAAAGTGAGCTTATCGTGAGGGGTGCAGAGAAAAAAGCTTTCCACTGCACTGAGGAGGACAGGAAACAAAGAGCCAGACCAGCACAAGTGAAAAAAAAAAAAAGTTCCAGTAATAGTAGCAACAGTTAGTCTTATCCACCTCTCTCACTTAGTGGTTGTTCTGGCTGAGATTATGTGATGTCACGCTTTCTAGACATGTTATTGGTAACACACACTCCCCGGCTTCCCTTGGCTCTTGATCTATGACAGTTATCCAATTGAAACGACTCATTATCCAAACACATTTAATAGGTCTGGTTTGGAATCACATTCATCATGCAGGAAGGTTAACTTTTTGTACACATAGGAGACTATGTTGATAATTTTTCACTCTTTTGATAAAATGTTTGCAGTTGGGGACCTATTCTTGAGCCTACTATACTCTTGAAAAAAGTAGACAAAGATAAAGAAAACAGTAAATGGAGGACAGATGTCTTTCAGCAATAAAACCATGAACAGTGATAAAAAAAAATAATTAAAAAAAAGGTCTAGTGAGTTACATAAGAGGATATAAGTACTGCCACGGTCAGGCTTGTTTACTTACTCCTGTATTTGGCAGACAATGTTATTACTGGAGAGGTACCGATTGCAATTTTCTTGGCCAATAACCGATTTTTATAAAGCCTGACTGACCGATATTCGATTTTGGCTGATTCAGATTTTTTTCCCCATTAAAGTTTAAAAATCTTAATGAGTAATGTATTATAAGTGCTCGTATTTTGAAAGATTACAGTGGACGTGACTGGGCTGGTCTGCCTTGTGTAATGTGCGTGTATTCTGAACTGTTTAAATTAATCTACCCTACGTTCTTTAAACCAATTGTATGACATTCTAAAGTGAAAATAAAACTTCGTAAACCTCATTCAGTCCAGTATAGGTTATATATTGGCTTTGTTCATGGATTCTCGTCTTGTGGCTGGCACTGAGCTCCCGCTAGCTTAAAATGCTCTTCTAACGTTGGCGTCTAAAATTGTTATCTTCTTTGGGTGATTGAATTTGAAGCTTGATAAAGTCCGTTGTGCCGAATGATCTCGGGGTTGAAGAGATACCTTATTTAGTTATAGTGTTACAGTGCCGATCGATCGGTACACCCCTACTTATTACAATCCAAGTCAGTGACTGCTGATGCATATTTGTGAATCATACCAATCACCACCAGTCAGACTCAGTCAGGTTGATCACGCAGAGCCAATATTTAGGGGCATTAAAGAAACTGGGCTCAAGTTAAATTTATTGACACTGCTTGTGCTATAAATACTGATTATTTACTTTACAAAAACATATTTTAATACTGTAACTAAAATCTTATAAAAAAAAAAAAAGCCACAAGCCTCTGAAGTAACAAGACCCAGAACAAACATAAATCAAGACAGTAGGTGGGTTTCGATGGGACACTTTTCTCCTTCCCAAATTGCAATGTCGGTCGCCTTTTTACATGACTTGTGATCTTTTCCGACCTGGTGTTTACATGCATCGACTCATCTAATTGGATACGCTTTCAGACATGCGCAGACAATCCACACTCCCCTTCATAAGATGGCGATAATGCTACGATGAGTTGGGTGCCAACTGCCAACATGTGCCCAGAAGAATACTACAAAGAGGGCTTTGTGCGGAAGTGACTTTTCGCCCATCTGACCGTCCAAATACTAATTCAAAGCTGCAATGAATAAATCACTCTCCGATGCAGAGAGGTACTGTTTTGAAGTCGCCATATTTAAAATGCGTCACGGTGCTGAAAAAAAACTCAGCGGAGTACTACGTCACGACGATACGCATGCGCAGATACAACACAAACAGAAAGCTTTCCGATACAGTGTTCACATGCAGCGACTGGCTATCGGAAAGGCTTTAGACTACCTCCATGCAAAGGAATGAAATCTAATTCGGAAAGGCTCTTTCCATTCGATAAGGGGTGTTTACATGTAGCATTTTCTTTCCCATTAGCCTTTTCTGAAATTCTATCGGAATTAGGCTTTCTATGTAAACCCACCTAGTATCAAACGAGCTCCTGTGAAAAATGTCACACCTGAAAATCTATACAAACAGCAACATAGGGTAAACACAGTCAAATCTGTGAAGCAGGCATGATTTCCAGAGCCAGAACACTTCCACTGCAAGGTTACAACCTTATTTCTTGTGTTATATTATTGGTTAATCTGTTAGTTATTTTCATTCATACACTTTAAGACTCTTCTTGCAACTCAATCTAGTTCAAATTACAGAAAAGTCAATCAACTACTTGTGGCAGCTCTATTTTCAGAATAACAGTACAGGAGGATGTAGAGAGATTCCTGATTCCATTTCACGACCTCAGGACTCCGTTACACAATCATCATGTGGATGTTAAGATAAACATTGACACATATTCACACACCCCACAAACCATGACAAATCTGCCTCCACACCTTACAGTGGGCATTAAGACATGAAAAAGGCACTTTGGAATCGCTCGTCTCGAATCAGTAGAGCCAGACACGAGCGATCACCAATCGCTCCATGTATCTTATGTCTTCTCAGGATTGAAGTATTTTATTTTCAAAACCATTTTCGTATTATAATTTACATGCAAACTGTTTTGCATTTACAACAGAAAAATCAAGTCTAGTATATGTTCTTATATAAATGTTAATGAGCACTTAGCGATAGGGCTGTGCAATTAATCAAGACTGAAATTTCGAACCTCTAAACGGGATAATTTACCCGATTTCGGTAATTTCATACCACCAGAGTCCAATGGAAGGACACGGGAGCAATGTCTTTGGCCAAGGCGGGACTGCTCTTAGCAATTGGTAAATCACATCCCAGTCACAATGGTATGATATTCAATAACCTAAATAAGGATATATCTGGGTGGTGATTGGCTACTATAATCTTTCTGTGTTTGTGTGTGCAATAAATGATAATGTCTTATTATAAGTTGTTGAATATGCCTTGTGTTTATTCTCCTTTGTTTGGTGCTGATGCTGATAATACACTATGCTACATGTGTTAAAAAATATGCTATATAAAAAAAACCTTTTTATTAGTTACTTAAAATTGAGTTACAGCTATTTTTCAGTCTACAAAAATGCTGTGACAACAATAAACTGGTCATATAGTACCTTTCTTGATGTTAAATGTGAACGATATTACACTGTTACAATGTAACTAAATGCTATATTGACATCATCGTTAGAGTAGAATTAAAAAATTGTTCTATAAGTGTTAATATTAATCTATTAGTGTATTATTGTATATTACTTCATTTGCTTTGAATTGAGATGTGTTTCTCCTCTTTTAGCCCCCCCCGAACTATACATTATGGAAAATCTTCAGGTATAAGGTAAACCCTCAAAAATATAATAATATTTTTTTTTATGCATGTGCTTCTATCAGATAATGCAATGAAAGACCAATGTGTGGAGCAAGCAATACATACGTGCAAATTCCTTTTCCTATAGTTGGAAGAGATAGCCTTCCATTGCTCCTCGGGGAACTTATACTTCTTGTATGATTGTATGTGACAAATAAAGACTTCTTCTAAAGAAAAAGCAGGCATAAGTGAAGGCGCAACAAGAGCTGAACTTGCAAAAACACAAGTTGAAAACAGCATAAAGCATCTGATGGGGATCGATGCAAAAGAAAAATGCAGTGTGCGTTGCTTTAGGTGACTCCATTTTTAATTTGAAAGTACAATGTGACCTTTTTCAAGAGATGCTAATTATTTTCTACTTTTCATATGGCATTAATTAATATAATATTTGTTTACAAGAAATGGAAGTTATTTATTCTTATTTTTTTTGGAACTTACTTTTTACCTTAAAACTAAAATGTGACCTAATTCACATAAAGTTTAAATTTAAGCTTTAAGATTTGCTTTGATTTCAATTCAAAATATTCAATAAATAACTAATATGTGGGTTTCCTTCAATAATCTTAAAATCACAGAGATAACATACGCACTCTTTCTAGAGAAAAAGAATTCCCTAGAGAAAAAGAAGTGTGCGGTATAATAACGGTTACGTTCATTAATCGTTATCAAAGTAAAAAGATCCATTAATTGTGATATTGATTTAAGGTCATATCACCCAACCTTACATAACGGACAACACTGTATTGTAGGCCAAACTAATGATTAAGGTAGTCAGTATCTTGCTTTAAAATAGCCTTGCTGTTACAAAAGTGACCAAGAAGCAGTCTCACGGGGTAGGGAGCGAGTTTGTGCAAACCAATACATCTTTGTTTGTACACCTCATTTACAAGTCACTCTGGGGAGGGATGTGGTTGTAAATCGTAATCAGACACTAAAGTGCAAAACAGCATAACACATCACGGTCCTCACACGTGACAGAGAACGCATTGAGAACAGACCATCGATCTATGACTGTTCTCACAATAAACCACAGTCCATGAAAGCAGACATTCACATGCCAAAATAATGACCTTCATGACCTTTTAAGGGCATTAGCAATTAAATCTAAGACCAATTTCATGTCCAGATCAGCAAAAAAAAAAAAACTGCATATTAAGAAACACGAGAATGTCTGTTACTTGTAATGCAACCGGTATTAATTAATTACCAGAATTGTGTGGACAGAAAAATATGTTTGAATATTAAAAGAGAAAGATAATTTAAGGTTTTAAATGAACATGGTTGAAGTAACATCAAAGTAATGCCCACATGTATTTATATCAATTTCTAAATAATGTCTGAGCACATTTAAGACCTCGTGCATACCTGAGCTTATTTCAGACGTTTTAAGGCCTAGAATTAAAATGACCAAATTTTAAATATTTTAAGACACTGCAGAAACTAAGAAAAGGCTTTTGCACAAACCCACAAGACCGTTTAATGTAGGATGAAATATAATTTTAGGTAAATGTGTTTGATTCTCCATCTTTTCACTCCTTCATTTTCAACCCAAAATATCAGTAATGAAAGCAGAAATCAATTTAAATGACCTATAATCGATTATCCTTAGTTTAACATGTTATAGACTGATGTTGATTTGACAACCTGCTTTTATCAAACAACAACCCAGTTTGAAGTTACAAAGCACAACATGACCTTTCACTCAAGCCGACATATCTGCTACATTAAATACACATATTAAATACACTATCTAAATATCAATTAAACTCTAAGAACATTTCTTCATGTTACATATGTTCTTCCTCACCTTCCAGGAGACGCTGAATTATAGAGTCGATGTTTAATTTGTCTGGCTCCGCCATTTTCCTTGTTTTCTGACGTTCTCCAACCAAGACCTCGCTTTTCTGTGTGGCTCCTTGAATTAGGAGAACGGGGATAAAAAAAAAAAAGAAGAAGAGATGTTTAGAAACAGCCACCTACTCCTTTAATATATATATCGGTGAGCTAACGAGTGCTTTGCTTTAGCTACCCGAGCGACATTGGCAGACTGGAACAATGAATGAAAGCTTATCAGAGCTTGAGCTAAGCTAACTAGCTAGCTACTAGCCGAGTAACGGTAAGATAACGTTAGACATACAAACTAGCATTAGCACCGCCGAACGGCTAGATAGCTGACGGTAGCGCCGTAAAACAACTTAGAAAAGAAATAAATATGGCGAACCTTGTCTTCAAATCCACCACAATCCTCTTGAATCGGAATGACTTAATATTAATCCCGCAAGTTAAATGTTGGCCCTTTTCTTCGATTTGTCCGGGTCCCCTCACACTTCCCCCAGGAACTTTAAAAAAAAGGGCCGTTTCAACAGTGTGTCTAACGTAAGAGGCGGGGTTTAATCAATGTGAACGCTTCACATTTTTCTTTGAAGATAATTGGTTAAAACTAGAATTTAGAATTGGAATCCCCGAATTTGATTGGTCGCTTGCTTTGCCTGTCTAAATATTCGGTTACACCGCCTCCTCGTAGGCCTATCAAACCTCGTTCCCACAAAGGGCGCTATCTCGTGTTTACAGTTAGAACTGCAATGCATTGTAATGTAAGTCTTGTGACCCGTTCTCGAATGGCTCCACAATAAAGTCAAAGTTTGTCCAACAATATCTCTGATATTAACTTTTTACGACAGTTTCATCTTTGCTTCAAATTTTCTTCCAAAAACTGTTTAAAATATAAGCTATAATATTTTTGAGATCATAGAGCGCATTTTTTTTCAGTGGAACTGGTATCACAATTCACAAGTGGTGTTTATCATGCAAAATGGTCACACCTGAGAATCTTCCCACAGAAATAGTGATTTAAATTATGAGAGGGATTTTTTTCCATCTTCCATATTTAATTGGAAAAATAAATTATTCTAAAATAAATTTATACCTCTCATGAAATTACCTGAGCATGAGAGACACATGTAAAGTTAGATATTTAACACAAAATATGCTTAGCTCGTTTGAAAGAAGCTTCTGTGTCAGTCAGTCTTTAATCATTTAAATATTTAACATTTTCTATAATTACAGGCTTTCTAGTTTGCATTTTAAATGATTTGCATTGTGTGGGTGGACATATATAAATATACAATGAAAATCATATATATATATATATATATATATATATATATATATATATATATATATATATATATATATATATATATATATAAGTAGTTGTACCTTATGGAGTATATCTTACACACTGTAAAATGATTTGTAGTTATGACTCTTGATATTTTGAGCTTTCTACAATTCTTTTTTGTTGTTTCCATGGAAAAGTGATGGTCGAGGGGAGTCTGACGGGTAAACAGCTTGTCTCGACTCTATCTTGTAGACTAGACATTGTAGCTCCATCAAATGTGAGACATAAAGTAGCCATGATAAGTTGTTGTGCCCTTTAATATTTAGATTTAATATTAAAGGGAACATTGATTGTTATAGAACTAATTCTATTCATAATCAATTGAGATAGTTCTTCCTGCAGGATGATTTTAAGGATTTCATCTTTCCCATAGCATAGAATTGTAACAGAGTGCACGTTGTGTAATGATGTATTTGTTGTAAAATATTTTGGTGGGTGTTGGTGGGACATGTGTCATCTCAAGATGACGCTTGTTTAAATAGCACTGAGGTTTCCTGATTTTATGTCTGTTCTGATATGTAAATACAGGTGACAAAGATATGCACTGGTCAGTCAGTTTGCAGCGACACTGATAGTGATGGAATGTATAGGCGTATTTGCATTTATCAGAACAGTACATACATGACATGCATATTTCACTGGAGTATTTCTGCTTCATTTCACACAATACTGGAGGGAAATATATATTTCTCCTCTCTACACTTAACTGCATTCTTCAGTTTTGTTTAATGCAGCTCAGGAAACTGTCAAAGATCAGCTTGGTTTTATCATGTCGAAATCTAGAGATGGTCAGACATGCTTTTACCTCCTCTTACTTAGACTCCTGTAAATCTCTTAAGTCATGTCTGAGTAAACAGAATTTGAAGAAACTACAGCCTGTCCAAAAGGCAAAAAGCCAGACTCTGCAAAACCAGAGAGTATTTTACTGCACTTTTAGCCTCTCTCTGCTGGCTTCCAGTTCATTTTGGAGTTGATTTTAAGATTGTATTAACTTTTTAAGGCCTGCTCTTGTCTTCTTCTTTTTTTTCTTTAGGTTCGTCCGTTTTAGGGGTTTCTCCCAACAGTGGATAGCCTCGTTACGCATACTGATTTGGCATAGGTTTTACGTCAAATGCCCTTCCTGACACAACCCTCCCCATTTATCGGGACTCAGGACCGGCATAACGGTCCCTATGTGGGGCTGGGTTAGCCCAGCTCTGGTCTTGCTCCTAAATACTTTACTGATCTACTGTAATCGGACGTGCCCTGTGGTTGTCTTCAGCCATATCTCTGTTAGTCGTTCTCCCCAAACCCAAACAAAAGACCAAACCTTCCCTTCCCTGTCTGGAACAATCTCCCTTATGAGATCTGACTGGCTCGCCCCATATCCTCTTCAAAATCTATGACTGTGTTATCCCGGGACTTTGGTGGTTTTTCATTTAGTTTTTGACTTTTATTTTCATTTATATTCATTTTCATTAGGTTTAGGTAATTCAATAAATGCACTTAATCCCAATTTACGTTATACGTACGTGTTAGCATTTTAAACTTAGCCAACATTAGCAGGTGTGACTTAAAGTTAAAAACTTGTCAACAAAATATGTCTTATTTGACACAACATTACAGTTTTTAATGAATCTTACAATCAAAGAGTTTGCCCTACATTAGTTCATGTAAGACGGAACAAACAGAATAAAGTAAATTAAAAAAAATACATTTTATACAGTTTATGTTGCTCAGTTTAGTTAGCCTATTTTTGAGTTTAAATGCTTTAATGTCCACACCAACTTCGTAAAAAAAAGTTTCTTTGCATATTTCATTTCTTCGGGGCAGTTATTCTTTAACATCTTAATACTAAATTTGCCATAAAATTGACAAATCGTTTGGTCAAGAAATTTTTTTTTAACAATAAAAAAAATTATACTTATGAAATAATTTCAGGTGAACATGATGAAATAATGACAACAGCAATGATTCAGCCGGAATTTTATATTGGAAAACATTCAGTTTTCATTAGATTTGCTAATTATTGCTGTTTTTATATAGTGAAAACTGAAAACTGCTGTTTGGAAAAGTTTTTTTTTTTTTTACGAAAATAGTTTTATCCTTGCTACACTTCACTTGTTGTTGTTTGACCAAGTTACATCATTTTGTTCAGTAAGTTCTATATATAATATGTCAAACAAATATTTCTACTTATTATTCTACTATATTACTACTATAGACAACATGTGTCAGGTGAAACATTTCTTTTTGTAACACCATCTAGTGGATTTTCTTCTTTTTTCTTTTTTTTGTACTCTAACCAGAGACAGGTGAAGTCAAGTGGCACACATGAAAAAAAAAAAGAAAAAAAAAGAAAGGAAATAGGGTCAAAAATAAAATAATCTCAAAACAAAGAGTTGAGTAGGACATTCAATTGTTACAGCATTCTGAAAGTTAGTCCCCAAAAGCGATATGTTTTGTTATTAATGATTGTCTTCTTTAAGTGTTTGTCCTTTGCATGGGTTTGCCTGTGTACGCCCCTCCATAATCCGCCCATCTCACAAACAAAAATTGTCTGAATATGCAACCAAAATTGGGTGTGTGACTGACACTCTGTGAGTTATTGGAGGCCATTCATCCAAAGTTTTTCTTTTCTTTTTCTTTTCATCTCACGATTTATTAAACTCTGCTTAGAATGTCACACAAAAATCTTTGACCCACTCTGTCTTGGTTTCAGTCTCCTTGCATTCGTCATCAGTTTCGACACATGAGGTGTGTGTGGATGCTTGCGTGTGGGTGGCGTCTTCTAAATTACTCAAGTTTCTTTTAATAGTAACTAAAATGATTCACTCGTCATCATCAGTGATCAAAACAGCCAGATGTTTTTATTTTGGATCAAATTTGCCTGGCTTTATTGGCAGCGGGGAGTTAAGGTGTAAAACTCCCCTGAGATGCTCAGCAGGTTTAATGTGGAGAAAGAGTGGGAAACATAAGTGGAGAACATGTCCGGTCTGGCCTGGAGGTCTTTCCCTCCTGTCGGAGCTCAGCCCCACCCTACACCTCACATTCCTCTACCAACACCCCATCTTATCACACAGACCCTATATAAAACTTGTGCATCAGAAAACATCTTCAGGCAGGAAGAACGGAGCCGGCTCAAGAAACACCACAACTGATTTTTGAGAGACACAGATTGAGAGGTAGGGGTCTTATTTCAATGCACTTTTTATTCAGACACACAGAAGAGGCAATGATTCTCTGAAGTTTTACAGATTGGTGGAAGCTTAGTTTTAACACCTTTTTATATGCATCAACCATAAATATGGAGGTAAACATTAAACAAATACATGCGAGAGAGAGGGAAACTCGTTGGAATTTTTTTCATGATCTACAATTTAAGGAAGGTTGTTTTTTTTTACTTCAGATTTGCCGCTTCATTAAAAAATAATTGTAAGTTTATTAACAACCCATAAGACTATTAGTTCAGATAGTTTCTAATAATAGTCAGTTTGAATAGACTGTTGAAAACAATGATATTCTTGATCGGGGACTACTTTGGAACAAATGCTTAAAAGCAAGTCAGTAAGGAGTAAATTAAATGGCATTGACTCTGTTATTTGTCTTTAATTGTGGTTTAGCAAATAATGTTTAATTAAGAAATGTACAAAAAACATATTGTTTTCAGGTGGTAATGACTTAATTGAATTGTATGATTGGGCAAGAAAGGAAACACAGTCTTTGCATGAAAATCTGAAATTACTATAGAAAATAGCCGGACGGTGGATTTTCGTCAAAATGTTAATTTTTCAGATTTTTTCTATTAAAACATAGACTCTTATACTTTTAATTAACCAAACAATAACCAAACATTCCCGACGAAAGGTGCTTAAACTGCATCATATTGTGTGCACTTAATTTGTGTTGCTCTTCACTCCCATTCAAATTCTCATCAGAATGAATCAAGACTCTAAATTTGAAAAAAGGCAGATTTTTTAAGCCAGAAGCGATGTGAGTTATGAGGGAGGGGTTCTGGGTGGAGAAACAGGAGGCCAGAGCTTGTCGGGACATGAATGAGTTTAAAAATGTAGCCCTAAGGCACATAATCCTGTTAGGGCCTGTCAGAGGGAACCTAAATTACTACCAGTGCGTTCAGCGATGTGATAAAAAGAAAACAACACAGAAAAACAGGAACACTATAGTAGCAACACATAAATGACTCATATTTGATCAACGGATCAAATGCCTTCTCTAGAAAAAAGGGGCACCAATTTATGGAAAGGAAAACCTTGCAAAACTTTGCTGGAAGCAGATTTGTATATATATATATCTATACATATATATATATATATATATATATATATATATATATATATATATTGCTGTAATTATCTGTTGTAATTGTTTTTCTTTCCACGTTTTCGTTCTCCAGAATGGGATCCGTTGGAGTGCAGATTGTGAGCGTGGCCCTCGGGGTCCTCGGTCTGATCGGTGTGATCGTATGCTGCACTGTCCCTCGCTGGAAGGTGTCGTCCTTCATAGGATCCAACATTGTGACCGCTCAGGTAATTAAACTTCTTATCATGAAAGGTAATAATAGGAAGCATCTCAGCTGATGTGATATAGAATCATAGGAAGTGCCAATCAGTAAAGAGCTTTGAATTTAGACTGAAGCTTGCAATCTCTCGCCCATCAATCGAGCTACAATAATAACGTGCACAACCACAAAAACGAGAATCACATTCAAATTAACCTTGAAGTCCTTTCAACCGTGAAAAGTCTGGGATATTCTGGAATCATCAGTGCTGCTGCCGGGTCCATCACAGATCCTTCGTGTGAACGCGATAGCTCAAAGACAATTTCATGATTTATTGTCAAACCGCAGTAGATTTACGAGGAAGAATTGGATTCATTTTGGGAAAGACCGGTTGCATATTTCCAACACTATAGGTTGTGGCTTAGTTGTTAGTCCAAACACACTTGAGGCGATGTGTCTTCTGTAATTCATATTTTTCTCAAATAGTTCATTTCTTACCCACTACCCAGTTTTTTATGAAATACAGAGTTTTTTCGTACGTAACTTCTTAACCGTTGGTCTGACTTATTCCAAATTTATTTCATATCACCACCCAAGTTAGATCAAGGAGATCTAAATTGGACTTGTGATATTTTATTTTAATAGTTCATATTTCAATCACTAGGGATTTTTTCCTTTCAAAAATAGTTTTTTGAATGTTGCTTCCAAACCATAAGTTCAATTGTGTCTAAATTTAGGTCATATGAATTGAGGCAAGGAAATCCGTCTTATTTGATTATAAACAGTCAACACTATTTATCTTCATTAGTGAGTTATTATTATTATTATATTATATAATTTTCTGACTTCATAGAAATAGTTAGGTTGAGTCTATATGGACTGTTGAGATTATTATTGAGTCACATTTCATTTGAGGAGTTCAATCAGGGGAATTGATCACGCGGGATTTTGATTTCCCTTGCTGTCGGGGACGACAGCGTAGGCCTAGTATGATGATAAAATCACAATGGAACTCAATAGAAAAAGTCAATCAAATCAAATTTGTATAGCAACAGATAGTTATCCCAGGGCACTTTCCATAAAGAGCACGTCTAGAGGGTACTTCATTCTACAGTGAACCAACAATTCCCACTTGAGGAAGCACTTGGTGACAGTGGCAAGATATAAACTGCCATTTCATTAATGAATAATTCAATTCAGCATGTGTGTTTTGCTTTAATGGTTCATAAACCAACCCCCCTAAAAGTGTTGTGGGTGTGAAATCATTTTTTGCCTGAAAGTATCAAAAAACACCTAAAAAACAAAGATTTTATGTTTTTTTTCTCATGGACCATGTCCCATCATTACACAAAGGTTTGTGCGGTTGGTTGATCCTTCTTAAAGTCAAACCAGTCTTTGAACAACACAGGAGAAAAAACATACCCACTGTGGCAGTCATAATTACTGATTGTTGTTAAGTGTTTTATAACAGTCATTTTCTCTACAGTAACATTTAGGAGCATGTTTTTTTTCTTTTTACTACAATCGCTATTACAAAATGTTGCTGTCCGGTCTCAAGAACAGCCAATAATATCATTAAACAAGGACTAAGAGAATATAATTATTAAAGCATTCATGACCTTTTGTGAAGTGAAGGTAGCAACACTACAAGAAAAATACTCCATTGCAATTGAAAGTCATGCCTTTGTCACTGATTTGAGGCGGGCAATGACCATTTCGATAACTTTGATGTCACATGTGATGTAAACCAAACAGCATTTGGCTATATTTGAATCTAATTCTGATGTGGAGTGTATTTCAAAGGACCACAACCACAGTTTTAAAAAAACTTTACACATAGGATGTCTTCCTTTAATCTTTACGTTAATTTACTGTTCCATGAATATATTAAGGTGAAGATTAAAACCTTAAGAAAATAAAAGCCTTTAGCTGAACTGGTGGATCGTGATTTAATGTGCTGATATAATAATAATTAAATGTTATTGCTACTCAAGATGGACTTAATTGAACTACTTTATATAGACTACTTACAATTTATTACATATACTGGTCAGCCATAACATTAAGACCACCCGCCTAATATTGTGTAGGTCCAATCTCTTACCAAAACTGTGTTTATTAGAACTAGCATTAACTTTAGTAGCTTTTCCGTTAGATAGGAAAAAATGGACTAGGTTAAACTCCATGAACAACAATGAGCCTTGGTTGTACCTTGAGCTCATTTGTGGTTCACTGGTTGTCATTCCTGAGACCAGTTTTTTGAAGGTGCTTATCACTGCAGACCACGAACACTTAACAAGACCCCAGTTCTGGAGATCGTCTGACCCAGTTTCTGGGTGTTCACTTGCTGTATAATACATCCCACCCCCTGACAGGTGCCATGGTAACCAGATAATCAGTGGTAATCTGGCTTCAGCTGTCAGTGGTTAAAATGTTATGACTGGGTACATAATGGCTAATTTATGTACGTCAAATTGAGGTGCTTTGATAATGAAAAGACTGAATCTGTCTGATCTTCCTGTCTGTGTGTGAGTAGGTAAGGCAGGATGGCCTGTGGATGAACTGTGTGGTGCAGAGTACTGGTCAGCAGCAGTGCAAGAGCTACGACTCTCTGCTGGTGCTGGCGTCTGACCTGCAGGCTGCCCGCGCCATGACAATCATCAGCTGCTTGATCAGCATCCTCAGCCTTCTCATAACGTTCTGCGGGGCCGACTTTACCACCTGCGTGCAGAATGAGGATATCAAGCCCAAGATCAGCTTGGTGGCCGGGATAGGCCTCCTGCTGGCTGGCCTCTTGGTGATCATCCCCGTCAGTTGGTCCGCCCACAATGTTGTGCGAGACTTCAATAACCCCCTGGTGCTTGCTTCTCAGAAGATGGAGCTGGGAGCGTGCATCTTTGTAGGCTGGGGGGCCGGCGTGCTGCTCCTTCTGGGTGGAGGTCTGCTCTGCTGCTTCAGCAGGCCCAAATCTGGCAGCTCCAGTGGAACTGCAAAGTACTATAGCAACAGTGGCTCTGGCGCAAATAAAAACTATGTGTAGTTGCGTTATGAAGGGTGTTGACTGGTGTTTGAGAGGGATATTAGAGGATGAGGTGACACCAAGGGTCGTAATAAAAACGTCTGTAAATACTGAGTGCTTCAAATTTTCTGTTATACTCATGCTGGTGATGTTTCGATTTTTAGGTGATTGGTAATGTACTACATAAGCTATTTGGAACTTAAGATAAACAAATTAATTCTGTAAATAATAGGAATCTAACTAATTCTGACTAAGAAATTGCTCTTGAAGTATGTCTTAAAAAGTTCAGGATTCTGTGTCAGTCAACAACAACAAATGTTTTTGTCTGTATTTTGGATGTGTTATTACTTGTTTTTTTTGTTTTTATAATTGTCGTTTGTAACATCCACAATCCGTTCAGAAAAATCTTTGACCAAAGGCACCTCAGTCGGCCTCAGGGAGCATTCGTGTGCACTTACTTCTCATCTTTGCATAGCAAACCTTTCGTGCTCACTCTTGCAAAGTTTCACATTTTGTATGATGGCCACAATAAAAGATTAAAATTTGGTGTGTTTTCATGTATTTGATGAAAAAGCTGAAACAGCATTTTGAAAATACAGAAGACTTTATTTGAAACTAAAAGCATATATTAAAATAGGATTTTTTAAAAATTGATCTGATAAACCAAATAAAGAAATTCAAACCATAAGAAACAGTTGAATTTTTTTCAATTACTGTCTAAAATCTCTCCCCTTTTGTCGCACCAATCACAGGTTTAAGTCTTTATTTGCTCCACTGTTTTCCTCTGGACTATTTTTTTTTATCATTTCTTCTTGCGAGCATCTTAAGTTTAATGATTGCTCTCCAGCTCACTCACACGTTTGGTCAGCTCCTCTATCGCCCTCTTCAGATCTTTCACCTCCTTCCTCAAAGTCTGAGCCTCCTGCGAGATGGACAAACAAAGTTATAATGGGATCCATGTGAGCTGAATCCAAATCAACTGGACTTCTGTTTTGGCTTGAAAACAGTAGTCCAGTTGCTTGCACCTGGATCAGCATGACCTGGGTGAATGAGAATCTACACAGACTTATAATAATAACAATAATAATCTATCCGTTATTTATCGCATGTTACACAGTACATACGTACAGTACAACGTCGGGAAATCTATCTCTGCATCTAACCCATCCCCGAGGGAGCATTATTATTATTATGGATTATTGTGGGATGTCTGAGAACACACACATAGTAAAACTGGTTGAAACTGTGTTGTCAGATTGCAGCTGTGAACTGATTTGAAGAATCAGTAGCAGTGCGAAAGAGATAAAAATTGTGAAAGTCACTCCTGCCTGACTCAAACAAGGGATTCCTAGTCATCCTAATTTAACCCATAAGAATCAAAACTCATTTCTCCTTATAGGAACTTACTATGGAGCATATAAAATACAACAAATGGAACATACTAGGTTTTGTAAAGTTTAAAAGTATTTTCCTAACTTGTTTTATGTCAATTTGTTCAAAATATGTTGTAAGAACAAGTTGAAATGTAAATGTTAAATAGTTAAAGGGATCAAAATGTACCATTTATTACAGAAGACGAATTGGCACAATATTAGTTAAAAATGAAAGATAAATCTATTAAAACCATTCCATAGCATTTAAACAGCTTGTCACCATGGATACCTAAGGATTAAAGGTACTTGTAAGCTCTCATGTAACCTCCCACACTTGAACTTTAAAAAAACTGTTAAGCATTTATTACACATGTTTATATTGTTGTTAAGTCCTTTTTTCTTTTCCAATTAAATGTTGTTATCGTTTTAGTTTACTTTTGCTGTTATTACACTTAAATTTTCTGCAAGTGATTAAATAAAGTTCACTTATTTATACTTAAGAATGTATCGGATTTTCTTAACTTTCAGGAAATCCATAGGCTCTCCAGTTCATCAGTTTGGAGATGCTTGTTCCAGCCGGAGATGGCGGGAAGTCAAGACAGTGAATGCTAGGACCAGATATTCCTTTAATGGTGGATGGCTATCAATGCTAAGTCCAAATAATGCACCTATTGGGTTGGCTACAATTTCTTTTTAAAAACATATTAGTGGAAACACTAATGATGTTGACCCAAAGGTTTGGATCTGAACAAGAACATGCGTTTACTATCGATAAGTTGCCCCGTGCAGCCAAAACATGAAGGACATTTTTTTCAAGTCTTGCCTCGGTCTAGTGTTGCTCTCAAAATAATATTGAGATTTGTATCAGGCTGTGCCTAGCACGAGTAGAGATGTGTGTACAAAGTCAAACACTGCCTGTCATTGATCATCCATCATTCCAGCCCCAAAGTTCTCCCACAGTTTCAGAGTTCACAGTTACTTCTGTTATTTTATAAATTTAGTGGAGTAAAGTATTTTTCTGCTTGAAATGTTGTGGAAAAGCAACACAAAATTAACAGATTCAAATGAAAGATATTTTACCCCAATTACTGTACTTGGGTAATCGGACTAAGGGACATTCTACCATTGCAACAAGCAGTTTTTAAACAGTGTGAACCCTGAACGTTTTATTTACATTTAAGTGTCTCACCGCACTGTTATCCTGTTGATTCCCAGGAGGGGCAGTTGTGGTCTTCAGGAGACTTTTGTGAACTTTGAACTCTCTGGCTTTAGTGGTTGTTGCAAAGCCTTCCTTTAGAGAGATTGAAATAGGCTGGGCATCTTTTCCTTGAAACCACTCATCGGCTTCGACCGAAGGCTCAGGACCGATGGTGTCTGGGTACAGATCCTCCTGGAACAGATCAGACTGCAGACAAAAAAATGAGTCATACACAGAATAAACTTCAAATCCTAAAAGTAACCTGTAATTTTGAATGGTTAATGTGTATACTGTTTCGTGAATATTGTACCTTGCGTGGCACCGTCATGACTATGGGCTCACATTTCCTCTCATGGAGTTTATAGAACCTGAAAATAGAAACATTGCATTTTTCCTGGGTCAAACCATTCTGCACTAATCATGGGAATAAATACCGAGTAGCTACGACCAATTTCATATATTTTTGAAGCGTGATTTTAGTTTGTAAAGGGGGAAATTCAGGGGTTTGAAGCTTAAATATTTTAAATGCGTTTTAATTTGGTTGAACGGCCTATTTTGGTGTGAAGGCCGGTAAAAGTCTACCGTCAATCATGCTAACTTAACTGGGATGCTACACATGAGGTAAATGTGATGCCATGATACTCATAATAGCATTGCTTACAGTGATGATTAGCATGAACAAAATTGTTAACATGCTAGCATTTTCTATAAATCCCAAACGCAAATTAAAACTCTGGATGATGGAAATATTAATTTTGAAGGAGAAACTAAAAGTTTGACACGATTTTGGTGAGCCATAATGAAAAAAATCATTGGATCCAGAATATGTCATGGTACTTAATCTTGGAGGTGGTCGTTTGAGCTAGCAAGCTCCAAATGTAAAGTGCATTATAAATTAAATGTATTATTATTATTATTATTAGCTAGTGAAACTAAAAAAACACTGAAATACTTCTTGTTTTAAGCCATAAACTGCTCTTTCCCAAGGAACAAGAAACCATTGAAGGACCGGCGTCTACACCACATGAACCCAAATCCAAACAGCACAGAGAGATGTAGCTGATATACCAATGTAGGTATTTATTTATATTCTTTATTATGTAATTTATCCTAAATCAAGGCCCAACAGTCCCAATAGTCCCCTATAATTCAATCAAGAGTTAAAACCCCCTAGTGTGCAATGTAAAGGAAAGCAGGAAAAACATTCCCTTGATCTGCCGCTTTGTGTGGATCATCACCAAAGTGTAAAGGGTTCTATTCAGGACCAATAACCATGCTCCTACAAAGTTTCAAGGGAAACCATTCTGTAGTTTTTATGTAATCCTGCTGAGAATCCAACAAACAGGCTCAGGTTAAAACAGTACCTCTGCCTTCAATCATTCCACCCACCATGAAGTTCCTAATTTTCCAGAAATACAGGAACGTTTGGGAGGAGTGGCTGTTAGCATTTACAAATCTGCAGCGAACCAGTACATTTTTTGTTCAGTCAGTCAGTCAACTCATAAAAAAATGGAGTTTAAGCAGTGATCAAACGTTCAGAAATTTTGATTAAAAATGAGGCTTTATAAACACATAAACATCACTACCTGGCAATTTCACATTTGTTGACCTCCAGGCCCCTCTTGGGCATGTATCCCATCCCCTTCTGGCTCTCCTTGCTGGTGTACACTGACAGGTAGTGAACATAGGGAGCTTCATCAGTCACTTCAAAGTAGCGGATACTGCTGTCCCCCTGTGAATAAGATGTAACAGTCTGATGTAGATGTAACAGTCGCATCTGCACAGTTTGTGCAGATGCGACGGACACAGAAGTTTTTTTTAGCATCTGAGTCAAACCTTGCCACAGAGGTAGATGATTCCTGTGTCTGGGTCGAAGAAAGGCAGAAGGACACCACTACTGGTGTCCAGTTCCTGCCGGGTCAGCGGCTCTTTAAAGTTTTTCTGTTGAAAGAGATACACAGATTTTTTGTCCAATGTGATATCCTGTATGAAAGGCTGACTGAAGACTGAAGGTAAATCATCAAATCATTGCGATGAGATTTATTTGGGTTATTGCACAGTATGTAACGCCCCTTGTTGCTGTAAGCTCACAGTTGTGAAACCACAGTGTTGTAAAAACAGTTCATAATACCCTTGTAACAAATAACATTTAAAAGCACAATAAAAAGTTCTGCTTTTGAGCGGGGATCATATGAGTGTTTGTATGAACAGGGTTTTTATGAGTGTGTATATCAGTGGCAGCTGGTTAGTTTGAAAATGGGGAGGATGGAGACATTTGTTTTTGTCTTCCCTGTGTTACAGTACATCACCTGCATGTTTTTTTATTTTGTAGTTTCAAACTGTAAGCGTCTGTCATGAACCCCCCCATACAGATACACACACACAAACACACACATACATTCACTGATTCAATGAATCAGTGAATCTATCTTCCCTTTACCAGTACCAGTACTAGTACCATTACCAGCACGTCACTTTGAGAATTGTAGAAGACATGTAGAAATCCTCATCGGACCAAGATGATGTCAGAATTGTGTTTTGGTTGCTGATTATTTAGGAAGGAGCATCCTCGCCTGTGTTTTGACCAATATGAGATCAGCATGAAAAGAAGATGTACATTGAAATACATTAAATTGTCCTAGTAGATCCTGATTCTAAAGGTGGATCAGCTGTTTGTCTGTCCTCCCATGCTCTCCACTTCAAATGCCCTGCTAGCCAGCATAATAATGAATTTCAATGACGCAATTTTTCAAAAGAAAAAATTGAAAACATTTTATGAATGCAATTTCTCTTTTTATATTATGATCTCCCTCTTGCCTCTAAAACACAGAGTGGAACCATCCTCTTATGTCTCTATAGACCAGCCTCACTTGATATGCATGAGCAGGGCTTGTAATGTCATGTTTATACTCACAGGGTCCCACAGCGCCACCTGTCTCTCACTCATGCGACTGAAGCCGGTACTGAGAATATTCCCGTCAGACACAAACACAGCCCTGACGGGCCTGAAGCCCTCATGGGGTTTCTCCTTCTCCTGTAGGTGGAGCAGACATGGAGGTGTTAGAGACAGAGCTTAGTATTTCTTATATTTTAGGTCATTATAATGAAATCGCAATACTGTACTGAAAAGATCAGAAATAAATGTCCTTTTCCTCTCCTTCTTCAACTGACAGAAATTAAATCTCAGAGCAAAATGTTCTGTAAACGTTCACTGGGGCTTGTCTTACACTTTTGCTGCCTAATCATTGTGAGTTTAATATCATTCCATATGTTTGTGGATGTAAATGCAGCGTAAAGGAAACCTACGTAGAGGACGGTGCCTTTGCGTGGGTCCAGCACCCTCAGAGTCTTGTCCTTGCAGGAGGTGAGGATTCTGGAGCCGTCCCTGTTCCAGCAGGCGCTGTAGATGAGGTCAGTGTGTACGCTCTCGATGATCACCACCGCCTCCCCTCGAGCCACGTTCCAAAGGATCACCACGTTATCACAGCCTGCATTGATACAAACAATGTAATCAAGTTGTTTATGAAAAAGCTTCTATGTAGGTCAATGAGCGGCCATTAATCTACAAGTCTTACTCCCATGTCACAAATAGACTCCCTTAAGAACTCACTAATTTCTGCCGAGTTGGGAGAAACAGTAGGTTAAAAACTTGTCACACTGTCATTAAAATATTAAAATTCATAATTCTTTTCTTTTGCTTAATTCAGCAAAATAATAGATCATCATCGATTGTTTTTCTTTCGTTTGATAAAAATGTGTCAATTTCGTGCATGTATGTGTGTATTGTGTAGAACATTTTTTATTTCTGTAGGGCATTTATTAATTTAATATCTGAAAAACTATAGAATTACCATAAAGTGACAAATAGCTTGGTCAAGTATGTTTTTAAACAATAAAGAAAAATCACTCATCAAGACTTATAGAATTAGTAAATGATGAAATTATGAATTTCATGGAAAATAATCAATCTTAATTAAATTAGCTCAACCTTTTGGCAAAGCATGTTTTTAGAAAACTATTTGACCCTTATTAAACTATTTTGGTTATAACAAGTTATATAATTCTGTTTAGTAAGTTCTCAAATTATTTATATGCCTACTTATCTAAAAGGACCATTTTAATAGCTATGGTTAATGCCTCTTCCTTGCCGGCCCCTTTGATACGTGGTGTGCCCCAGGGCTCCACCCTTGGCCCCTTACTCTTAAAAATATACATGATGCCACTGGAAAATATTTAAAGAGGTTCAGTCAGATTTTTCAAAAACGAAAAGTGACTCAAAATGAACCAAACAAGTGAGCAGGACTTTATGAATGGGGCATATCTCTCTGTCAGCATCTCCAGGGAAGCTGCATTTGTAGCTGGTGTATGAGGTGTAATACCTGCACTCATCAGCACATTGTGAGCGGTGGGGTGCCAGCTTAGGATGCCGACACGTTTGGAGTGGCCATCCAGCTTAACAACCGGGTCTGTGAGTGGGGTGGTCAGCCCGGCATCAGGGATCTCCCAAATCTGTTCACCACGAATAAAGTCAAATTGTGAACATAACAGTATAACATTACAATACATTAATAACATCATAAAGCTCTTTGCTGATATAATATATGCACAGTGCAAAACGTATTGGTCCCCCTCCTGATTTTTGATGATGATCATTTAAAATGACTAATTTGTTCTTACTCAGGTTGCCTTTGTTAGATTTTATTTGAAGATCCAGCAGTCAAGTATGAGATAAACTCAAAATAAAAGAAACCAGGACGGGCTTTCACAGTACTTCAGTGATGCCTACCATGACACTGCAGTCCTCAGAGCCACTGGCGATGATGTTGTCGTTATGAGGACAAAACTCGATGTCCAGGACCGGTGCTGTGTGGCCACACACATTGGGGTATGACATGTCAATACGTCCTGTCTGATGGGAGGGAAACATGAAGAGGAACCATGAATCAAACTCTCAGAAACCAAAACCCAGAGGTTACTGTGAGGTTAAAAGGTTTTGGATTCATGTTAGTGTTGAATTAATGTGTATGTGTCATTTTACAGTTCAAACCCCTTTATGTACAGTTGGGTATCTGAATCGGCAGCAATGCATCATAATCTATGAGCCAATCATGTTTGCAGTGTACTTGTCCTGCGGGCATGTCAATATAGATTCTTGTGCTCAGAAAGAGATCCCTGTTTTCAGCCTTGTGACATTCAATTTAATCCATAGGCAGCTCTAAATAGTTTTATTTCACTTTAGCAGTATGGAATTCCTTAAAAATGTAAACAGTTTATTCTGCACTGGATTGCAATTGGTTAAAGACATTAGAGTAAAAAGTACAACATCTCTAGATGTATAAAGTCAAATACAATGTAAGTACCCCTCTAAAATATGTACTTAAGAACAGCACTTATGTAAACATTATTAGCCACATTCCACTGCTGTGAAAGTAAGATTGAAAACCAGTAGGAGCTTTGTGAATTCTTTATTACTTCACAGGTTTGTCCTGTCCTTCCCAGCGGCATAGACAAATATTTTCTGATGGCCTAATGATTAAATTAAATTAACAGGACGTTGACTCGGATATTTGACTTAAACTGCATTTACTAATCATGTCACTACTCTTTGCTATCATTTTATTTTATTTTAGAGTTTTTTATGTATTGTTAACTTTATACCTCCTGTATTGCTTCTTTGTGGTCTGTTATACTCATTTTTTCCTTGTGTTTAGTTTTTGTTTGTTTTATTTTGTTAACCCTCCTGTCCTAGTGTAGTCCTTGTGTATTTTCACATATGCTCCTTTCTCCTCCTTGTGTGTATTTCCTGTCTTCCATCTAGTCTCTTCATGGGTGATTGTCAATGATGTCAACCTGTGTCCACCTCTCCAGCTGGGTCTCATAGTATTGTAGTCTGGCTCTCTTGCCAGTGTCCTGGCTTTTCTGTGTTTTGGATTCTGCTTGTTTCTGGGTTCTGCCTCTGTCTTCAGGATATGGATTGTTTTCTTAAATGGACTGATTTTGGTTATATCCCTGCCTGTTTATGGACTGTGGATTTTTGACTCGTGCATTTTTATTAAATCTCCAAACTGCACCTACTCTGTCCCTGCCTTTGCCATTGTGTGTCAACACCTGGGTCTTCAACTCTGCTCTTGTCTCAGTTCTGCATCGCACAGAAACTAAATAATGTGCTGTAGACCACAAGAAAAATAACTAAAAGCCTCCTGTGGACACAAAACCACAGGTTGAACAATCACACGTTGACTTCAGAGGTATAACATGTCTTTTGACAGCCTACAATTCTTATAAAACAAATAATTCCTAATATTTTTGCAAAAAGCAGGCGAGAATAAACGTCTACGACTTTAGCAGTTTTTCAATCCAATCAAAAGGGTTTTCAAATTCTGCATATAACTACATTTTTATTAAATTCACAAGTCTGAGAGAACATGCAGGAGATCATAATCTTCAATGACAAATCCAAAAGTGTAATTGTTTTTGAATAATGCTTTAAAGATGTTTTAAAGCGCTCCATGAGTGAGCACAGCATTGAGGTCACATCCTGCCCTCACTGAGCTGACAATAAACTCCTAATATGGTGAAAAACTCCTCAAGAGCAGAGTGAGTGACGTGTAGAAAGACTTGAAGTAGGAATCAAACTTCCTTATTCAGCTGAACGTGTGATGGTGACTGACGGTATTCAAATTGTCATAGGGAAGCATACTGTTTAAAAAAACAAACGCACAGATTCGCATCTCAACTGATCGGCACATCTAAAAATTGCGTTACGAGAAGCAGAAGTTCAGAGAACAAATGAGAAGATATGTTTTTCTTTTTTCTTTAGGTGTTTTTTGTCACCCACCTTGCTCAGGGGCAAAACTATGAAGGCTCCTCCGCCGCTAGCATCCACAA